>JASDQU010201436.1:0-19244 GCA_032191745.1 Picea mariana | reverse complement strand
GCCTAGACTCCTAGATCTTGGTTAATACATTCATTTACACTTTATTTCACCTAATTTGGCCACATAGAGAAGAAGGGTGCTCATCCCTAGATTTTAGGGAAATCTGCTAATCTTAGATCAAGACTCAATTCCTAGTTCTTGATTTTCTTGATTTATTCTTGATTTTATTGATTTATTCATGATTTATTCCAACTCCCCCATGAAAAAAGTCATCTATTATTTTGGAATGTGCACCTCCTCTTTGAGTGAGAGATTTATTCCTTATTTAATGATTTTTTTCGTTACTATTATTAGTAACTAATATTTCGGGTCAGTTAAGTGAGTTCGAACTACTTCTCTTGTCAGTTAAGTGAGCTTAAGTGAGCCTATGTGCATCACTTGAATCTTGTGGAAATTAATGAGTGTGTGAAATGTATATTTAGTGGTATAAGTCGAACTATGTGGTCTCCCTTAGCTTATGACACCTATTTTAGCTATTTTTAGTTTTTTTCTACTAGAATTTGTATGTTGGAAATTCTATATATTCACCTCCTCTCCTCTTTTTGAGGATGGTTGCTCATGTATATTCATTATTTATTAATATAATTATCTGATTTATGGAGCAAAATCTTTCTCTGATCTCTTGAATATCAACAAATTGTTTTTGTTCAATTTAACTAGAATTCTAGATCTATCGGGGTTTCTGCAGGAATTCTACAAAATCCTCAGGGATTTTTGGGGATGTTTCCGACTCCTTATCTTTCCTTGACTTTGATTTCTATGTCTGAGGAACTTTTGTTTCTTTTGAAGGCATTTTCAATCTCCTTCATGTTTCCCTTTCCATATGTTGTATCCTGTAACTCTATTTCAAAACTTGGGGGAGGCCCTTCCTGGTCTGGAGGGCGGGTCGTGGATTCAACCTGCAAAATCTTTGGCAAACAACATTGCCTGTGTCTTCGGAAGGTCATAAAACCAGTCTGTAAGTCTAGTGGTAATGCCCATACTCTGTTTAATACTTCCTCATAATTTTTGACGTCTATGAACATATCATCATAAATGGACCTTTCGTGTTCATAAGCTTTCATACCGCAATGTATCAGGTTTTTGTTCACTACTTGATAAGGGTCATGATTTTTGTGCTCAATATTTACCAGTTTTATTTCTTCAAGTGATTCTACTTCCACCTTGGAATGGCCCAAGTTTATTAATGAAAATTTCTCGATATACACAGGGAAGATTGGATAGGATTTCTTTTGAGCCACCTTTCACTATTTGGTGTGCTACCTCCCTCAATACCAGTCTATCTGTGAGAAATTTTGGAAGTGCATGAGGAGGGACTGAGCACCCATAAACCCTCATGTAGGAGAAACTTTCTTCTATGAACCAGTCAGCTATTTCCTTGAGGTTTTCTGAGACTGTCTCCAAGATGTGAGGAGGATCACAACCATAAATCATTTTATGCATTCGTATTATTACGAAATGACAAATTTCGTAAAATGAATTTATTGCATTTTCTTCCCACAACTCTGAATGATACTTCTGAATGGGTTGGGGGAAGGTTATGTTCCAATCCCAATTCATCAAAGGGAACGGAGTCAAAAAACAAATGGCATCCATTATGTACGTTGACATGTAAAAGGCCACTAGCTCACCTTTAATCTTGCAACTTTGTAATTTAAAAGCTCTTGGGATAGGTTATCAGACAAAATCTTGCTCTAGTTAAAAGTGTATCCTGTTGATGCTTCTTCTCAAAGGGGCACCCATTTTGCAGGGAAATGGCAGGGATTCCTTTTCCCAAAGAGTCCACACAGCATAATGGCTACATAGACCATGTACTCATTCAAATATGTTGTGGCCTAAATTCCATGGGCATCAGCCCTAAATTTCGATGGACATCTCCACCATCCTTTAATAAAATCAGGATATGTTTGGTCAACCTCACTACATTCTCTCCTTTGAAACTCAGCTGTAAATTTGGCATTATAAATGTACTTAGGATTTGGTGACAGTTTGTACATTACTTGTATATGGTCTGTCTTGAATGAGTTGACAACGACCGCTTCATCATTTAAAATGCTTCTTGTCGGGATATCAACCTTCTCCTAGGCCCAATTGATCATGTCATTGTATTCCATGAGCCAAGGGAGTGTTGCGATCTTATGAAGCTCTGATTATCCTATATCCTGAAGGTGATTCTCAGAATCAGCAGGAGAATTTTTGATTTCGTAATCCAGGAGTTTATAGATTTCTCTCCAGGATTTAATTGAATCAATGGCGTGTGGCATAGTGTCAGAAATGATATCTCCTTCTGGGTTGGTCATCTCCTCTATATATTCACTCTTCTTCGATGCTTTCTTTGGAACCATAGTTTTATGTTGGAAGGAAAACCTATCATAGAAAATAAGTGTATGAGCTTGGCCGAATGCATCTTACATTTGATAGCATGAACCAGGATAAATTACGAAACACATACCTTTAATTCTCTTTTAACTTATTTAATGATGAAGGTACTGACGCAACTGAAAAGAAATTAAAACCTTAAATGCAATGAATATTTCTGATATACGCATTAGTGTCACATCAATCATCAGTTATCCATTATTAATGTGGCCATATTTCGGCAATCCCAGATTCAAAATTTGAAAGATTTCATTCAAGGGCACCGAAAATAAGAAAAAACCTAAGAAGTTTAATTACCGTTAATCGTGTTTTTAAAATAGAGTTAGTTCAGTTTAAACACTGATTATGATTCGAGACTTCACGTTATGGGGTTTCAAGGATCGTGAATACATGAGGTTTGTCATCGGTAAACCCTGATTCCTGAAATTGCGAAATCACGATGAGATTAGGTTAGGTCGTAACTTCCATATTAGTAACTTAATTAATCAGGATTAAAAACTAAATTCAATTCTTTCGGGAAATCGGGGATTGGGATTTCGTGATTCAATATGTATGGAAAACATATGGTTTCGAGTAGACCCAAATCCTGAAAGGTTTTAAAAAATGTTAATCAACTCCTTTAGGGTTTAAATTACTTTGATTAAAAATAACTTTACAGAATCCACATCGGGACTTTTAAAACACTTTTGGTTTTTTGCCTTTGATTATTCAAAGAATAAATCTTGTCAGGACTTCGTACAGAGATTTTGGAAATGATAGCGAGGGTTGTGCTTTATGAAAATCCAAAACCCAAAAAAGGAAATTTTTAGTCTTAGAGATAACAAACTTTAAAAATTGTTTCAACATAGGCTCCAATTGGGGACCTTGTATCCTTGTGGGACGAGGAGAATAAGTAGACTTAGTGCCTTTATTGGGTAAATTGAGTAAAAGGCTTCTTTTTGCGTAACTTTCTTAGGAAGGGGATAGAGAGAGAAAAAGAGATTTCCTCTTTACTTCTGAAAATATTTTCAAAACTCCCATGCGTTGTAAACTTAGTTGTAGCCCCATTCATGATCTTCTCCTTCTCGATATTGAATTTAGGTATACTTTAAGATGATCAAAACAATCCTAGGAAATCCAACAAATCTTGTGGCTTTTGGCTTGCATCAAACAAGGTAAATTTCATGCTTTTAATCAGGGAGCCCTGTCTGAACTTGGGATGCAGATCCAGTTTCAAAAAGGATGGTAACCAGAGTAGAGTGAAATTTATGTATGACAGCCTTATAGATGCCTTAGATATTTCTTCACTGCTAGTGAGCCTGTACAGTACCCCAGTGAAGTTGTTTGTCCCTTTTTACTGAATTACCTTTCACCACTTCGGATCATAATTATGCATTTACATGTTGAGATGAGGGCAATCATTCATGGATTTCCTTTCATCGTATTCTTGGACTATATGGGGGCAATAAAATATGAATTTCCTTTCACCCTTTGTCTTATATTTTACTTTTTGAACACGAAGTGGGGGCAATCAGTGGTACTAAGTATACTAGGGATGATACCTATGTAAAATTTGCAGTGGAGGTCTGTCAAATTGCTTTGATTAACATAGACCAACCTTTTATTAACTTTCAAAGCACCTTAGCTTATAGGGAAAATGGGAAAGATTACTTCCAGGGGCCTTCCTTCAAGCAATCCTCAATCCTTAGAAATTGTTAAGCAACCTAGTAGTGTCAGGATCAACCTACACATAACTTTGTTTAGTCAGAGAGTGAGGAGTTATGAGGACTGGCTTACCTTTTAAGATCTATTTTCCAGCTTCCAAATCTAAGACATAATATCTTCTCCCTCTGTGGGAAACTTGGAAAGATGCTTGGTTTTTTAAGAAGGAAAAACTGAGGGTAGAAAGGGGCGATAGAGAAAGACCTGGAAATTGAAAAACAGGGGTCATTAATTAAACCCAACTCTTGAAACCCTTTCTCAGAGACGCTTTACTCTCTCTGCTTATTTTAATTACCTCTTATCTTTATCTAGGTGAAATTATTAGGACCCAGAGTAAGAACTCATTCTTTTAGTGACATATCACACTTACAATACCATCACCAGACTTTAGAGACCTTCGTTTGAAAAATAGATTTCTCTGGAATTCATACATTTGCGTTACCATTTTTGTTCTCTTTTGAAATAATGGAAAATCTTTTCTATCACCTGTTTTCGATGAATTTATCTTCCGATATATGGCTGTCTATTTTCTCCTTTTGATTGTTTGGGCTGCAAGCCAGGATACTGTAAGGGAACAATACGAAAAGTATCAAGGCTTTAAAAGAATTCAATGCATTGAAAATTTTGTATTCCTACTTTTAGAAAAACATTGACCTATTTTATTTTTGACGAAAGTTGACTTACCAAAGAAAATTATGAAATAAAAAAGAAAACACAAGCCGTTATATACAGTGGGAATTTTGGAACCAATTATTTCATATAGTGTTTTAAATAACACCCATTGATAGGGGCGTTGAGGATTTTACCGTCCAAATTCTCTAACAGAAATGATTTTTTTCCTTCAGGCACTGTAACCTTGAACGGTCCGTACCAGATGTGATCAAATTTACCATTTTTTTCCGAGTCTTCCTTCCTAGCATCCCATTTAAAAACCAAATCTCTGGGGATAAATTCTTTGTCCTTGGCCTTATGATTGAATAGCGCTTTCATGTTGTCCTAGTATTTCTGCAACCTTTCATCCACTTCAGCACTGTGTTGTTGGACTTCAATCAGCTGGTTTATTATTCTTTTGACATGATTTGGTTCTTCTTTATCATCTTGCTAAATTTTCATAATGGGAAGTGCTAGATTTATAGGTAATACTATGTCTGTCCTGTACAACATTTGGAAAGGAGAAGTGCCGATAGACGTTTTGGTGCCTATCCAATTTGCCCACAAAGCGTATTTCAAATGCACATGCCAAGATTTCTTGTTTTCACTTAACACTTTCTTAATTATATTGATTAGGCTCTTGTTTGAAGACTCGGCCAACCCATTTCCCTGGGGGTAATATGCCATGGAATGACAAAGCATGATATTGTCCTTTTGGAAAAAAATTACCATAGCCATAGATTTAATTGCATGGGCACTATCTATGACTATATTTCGGGGGAAGCTGAAACTAGACAAAATGTTCTCTTCTAAGAAATCTATTACCACTAAATCCATATCTCTTCTAGTTGGAATAGCCTCCACCCATTTGGTGAAGTAATTTGTACCAGTTAGGATCCCTTTATGTTGAGCGCTAGAATGATGATTAATTTCTCCTATGAAATCTAATCCCCCTTGCTGAAAAGGGGCTTTCGTTTTGACCGGAACCAATGGCATCGCTCGGAGTTTATGGTTGCCTGCGAACAATTGGCAAGGGTTGCAGGCTCATACCTTGGTTTTGACATCTGAGAAAACGTTGGGGCAATAATATCCTGCCCTCAGGATCTTATAAGTTGTTTCCCTCCAGGCATGATGTCCTCCACACACTCCTTCATGAAATTGGCTTATGACCTTCTCTGTTTCTGATTCAACCAAACAAACCAATAGGAAGCCAAGTGGGTCCTTCCAATACAATTTTCTTTTGGATATATAGTACTTGACCGCATGCAGCTTCAACGTCCTGGCTTTAGATAGGGGTAAGTCACTCGGGTACTTGAAGGTCAACATATAGGAAACTATGTCTTTGTACCAATTTGATGAAGCAAACTTCTCTTCGATTCTTCTTTCAGTTATTTGTTCATCAAGATCGTTCATGTCCACACACTCTTCACTTCAATGTAGGCCATTTATTCTGAGATATTTGAAATTTGATTCAGCTAAGAGTTTAGCCAAACCTTGTTCCTTTACTAGTCTCGTTGGTTTTATCTACAGGTCGAATTATTGAATTTTGGCAAGCCATCATCCTCTTTTTCCATCACTATCGCCCTGAACCAAAATGTCTTTTATGTAGCTAGTGGGTACGTATGCAATTACCTTGGAATGCAACATGCAGGTTTTGAAATCCTTTAACACCTTCACCATAGCATATGATTTTTTTCCCATTATATCATATTTGAGTTCAGCGTCTCTAAGAATTTTGCTAAAAAAGGCTATTAGTTGCTTGAAACCTTCTTCATTTTTTTGGAGGAGTACCGCAACAAGTGTGTGTTCGGAGGTGAATGAGAAAATAAGAAAATACTATAGATAATCAGGGCTTGCCAGTATGGGTGCCTCACTTATAACCTTCTTGATGTGTGCAAACGATGATTTGGCTTCTGTTGTCCATTTCACTTCCTTGTTTTTCTTTAGCATATATGTGATCAACGTCACGATTTCAGCAAAGTTCGGGATAAATCTCCTCAAAAAAATTGTTTTTCCTAAGAATGACTGAATTTATTTTACATTCCTAGGGATATTTATTGTTTCTATAGCTTCAACTCTTTTAGGATCAGTTTTAATTCCATCTCAAGACACAATATGTCCCAAGAGTTTACTTTCTTACATAGCAAAGTGAGACTTTTTGGGGTTTAAAAAAAAACCAAACCTGTGACATTTCTCAAACGTCTGCTTGAGATGTATCTGATGATCTTCATCAGATTTAGAAAAAACAGTTAGATGATCATGATAGATAACCACAAATTTGTCCCTTTCTCCAACGAAATTGATATCCATAGCACGTTGGAAAGTAGTACCTGCATTCATTAAACCAAAAGGCATATTCTGATACATAAATGTACCCCAAGGGGTGGTGAAGGATGTTTTTTCTTTATCGTGTTTGCTGACGACAATTTGATTGTACCTAGAAAACCCATCGATCATTGACATCCTATTTTCCCCACCTACATTTTCTAAAATGTTATCCATTTTGGGTAGGGGGTAATTGTCTTTGAGGGAGGACTTATTTAGATTTCTAAAATCAACACAGTCTAATTTCCCCGTTTTTCTTTCTAACCGGGACCATGTTTGCTACCCAATCAGAGTATCTTAGTGGTACGATTATTTTTACATCCATGATATTTTTGACTTCCCTCTCGAACATAGGGAATAAAATAGGATTGATTTGTGTAAGTTTTTGTCTAAAGGGTTTGACACCAGGCTTCACGGGTATCTTATGTTCAATCAAAGTGGTGTCATAGGTTCTCAGCTCTTCATATGACCAAGAGAAAATGTCCTTGTACTTTCTAAGCAACTCCGCGTATTTACTTTTGGTTTCTAGGGATGGATATTTGGATAGTTTCAGCAACCAAGGGTTTTCTTTAGTACCTATGTCACAGTCCTCAACCTCTTCAGGTTGAGGCTATAGAGTGGATCTTGAAGGGATATCATCTTGATTGAATAATCTTTTCAAGGGAATCAGGCTCTTAGGGATCTAGTTATTTTTAGGAACGAGCATTCAGTGATTCACGATTTTATCATGAAACTCTTGAGGATCCTCCCCTTCCTACATGATCCAAATAGGATCATTTTGGTTTTCTTAGTCAGGGTGCATTTCAAAAAACTCATCTATTGATTCTAAAAAATTGTGAAGTTGTTCATCGTCCTCAAAGACTTGCCAATTCTGTATGTTATTCGGTATGGAAGGTCGGTGACTCATTTGTATGTGGTAATTTAGTTTAAACGTGGTGGGAGGTGTGAATGTTGAGGTTTCTTTGGCTAACGCATCAGCCTATTGGTTTTCAGTTCTTGGAATGAAATGAACCCTGACAAAGGAGAAGAAATTGTCGATCAGATCCCACACGCAATTCCTATAGGACCTCAACCTCGGATGTTTGGCCTGGTACTTTCATTTTACCTATTTTATGATTAGCTCGATGTCACCAAAGACTTCAAGGTTTTTTATTTTCATTCTCCTAGAGGCTTCTAACCCTGACACTAAGGCTTCATACTCGCATAAATTATTAGTGTGGTATTCATTCCACTATAGTCTGTAGGAAAAGGGAATTATAGATTGATTATCGGGAGCCACAAGCAGTGCCCTAGCTCCAGCTCCAACTTTCGTCTATACCTACCTCAATATCATCATCAATGGATAAAATACAACTACCTAAATCTTGATCAACAATATATAAATGGTGGTTATTTGGGTTATGTGTATCACCTACCGTGAATGACAACCTCGTTTCTCTGTATAGAAGCATGTACTGTCCTCCAGAAACTGGAATTATAACATATGTCATGTCAAGCTGGAGAGATCCTCCAAGCTTGGCACTCCATGACCTAGATAATAGCATACCATATTTCGGAGGGATATCGGCGACCACTACATCCATAAGAATTATTTTTACAGGTATTTGTGCCAGATTTACCACCAAGTATTTAATCATGCATATGCATTTGACTTTTCTTGAATCAAATGAATATAAATCTCCATAAGGCCTAGTGATTTTGAGACCTAATTTATCCATGATGTCTTTAGGCATCACATTGTGGGATGCTCCATAATTTAGCATTCAGTTATGGAGTAGGTGGTCGAACAAGGTTAACGTGATATAGAAGGGGGCAACAGTGTCTTTCACAGCTTCGACATGTGGACCAGAAACTATGTTTGGCTTGTCATCTTCTAAGTTGATGACATCATCTTGGCTTTCATCTTCTGAAAAGATAATCATCTTGGCAATTTATTTTTGATATATGGTATTTTTAGCCAATTCAACAAGTGGGATAGGGATTTTGATTTTGTTTATTTCATTTTCCATACTAAAATTTCCCTAGGTTTTGTCGCTCTCTATGTTTGGGGCCTCCATTCCTTTCTTTTCATCTTTTCTTTGTGGTGCGAATTTGGTTTCACTCATAGGGACCTGTGTTTTAATGGAAGGTGTTCCTACTGACTTTGACTTGACAGGTTGTGTGTCAGCAGTGTGGTTTTTTGCAGTCTATTTCTCAGCAACGTTTGGAGCCGCGTCATTAGTTTCTCCCCTAGGCAAGATCTTTTTTGTTGGGGCGGTTGGAAGACTCTTGTTCCTAGCTTTTAAATTGTATTTCTCATGTAGTTCGGCTATAATATCATCTGCAATACCCTTATAGGTCAAATATTTAGAAGTAACGTTGCTAACATCGTCTTCTGATCTAATTTCTTTATTTAAGGATTTATCGTAATCTTTTCTTGATAAATAGGGTGATTTACTATCATCGCCAAGATTATTTATAACCTCGTCTAACTCTTCAAAATCTTCTAGGTATTCCTCTCTCATGAATTTTTCACGTTTGAAGGGGGTTGGTATTTTTTGATCCTCATTCTTAATTGTTTTCTGTGGGGCCTGAGGATTAGGATTCCTTCTAATATCCTTCCTAAGAAAATGATCCCTTTTTGATTTATCTAGTTCCATTTTTGAGATCTTATTTGAGATTTCACTAATTACCTTATCCATCTCGTCTATTTTATCTCCCAAGGATTTCCCCGATCTTGAGGATCCACCATGTTCTTTGAATTTCCTACTTTCTTTATTCCCAGTTTCTATTTTTTATTTTAACTTCCCTGATGCCATCATGTTTGATTTGATTTCTAGGGCATCATCTTGCATTTTCATGAGATTTGTTGATCTCCTTTCTCTCAATAATAGAGTGAAATCAGGATCAAAGGCTCCAGTGAAAGTCACCTTTGTTGTGGGTTGAGAAGATTTGACCTCGACTGGGATTTTATTATAAAACTTGTTAAACCTTTGCATGACCTCGAGAACTGATTCTGAGTTTTTCTTTCTAAGGCCTCTGAATTCAGTTAGGTAATAGACATGGTCTCTCTTCTCCCCCCGCTGTTTGATAAAAAAAGTCCAAGTTCTTCATAAGATCTTATAGATCCTATAGCTAAGGCTCGGAACTAGGTCCTCACCTATCCTTCAAAAGTCTGAACGAGGAGTCTAGAATAAACATCTTTGTGTTCGATTCCAAGGATGCTAACAAATTGGTCAAAGCAATTTATGTGTTATTGAGCAGTTAAATCTCCTTCCCCTGTAAATTTGGAAAGGATTTTCATATAATTTTTGAGAAGGTCGTATAGGGGAACTAGGAGGACAATGGGGGCATATCTTGAAGCTACCTTAGCAAAGATTCCAGGAAGTGGTGCTTGGCCACCTGTTGGTCCTCCTTGGGCACCACCTCCAGCTCCTGCACCTTCGTGCGCAGCCATTGATGGATTTGAGGCTGAAACTCGGAGTGTGTGAGGAGAAGGCTCACGAAAATTTGTGGTATATACTTCACGAAAAAAAGACATATTGTTTGAAGGGGGAAGCGAGACAGATCTCTCAATTGTTTCCTTAACATTCAACTGCGTAAAATTAGGCTGATAAATAGTATATATGGGTGAAATGATTTGTTTAAGGCATCTTCGTGATTTTAAAATCTATTCTAGATAAGAGACTAGCGAGGTCTGCTTGTCATCCAGGTTAGTTTCAGTGTTCTTTTAGCTAAAATCCAGTTTACTTACCATGCAGTCACCAAGTGAAAAGTAAAGGTAGCCTTAGAAGGTTTTTCTATCTTTTTTCACTAGATCAAAGAAAGAAAATGTCAATGTCATTCCTCCCAGGGAAATGTTTCATTTCTTAATTCCCCGACAACGGTGCCAAAAATATGTTTTTTCCTGAGTTTATACTTTAAGTCTCTAAAGTATACCATCAAGGCATCCAAAAAGATAAAGAGAATTAAGGGGTAAGAATCAATTGTGAAAAGTAAATCAGAGTTGGTTTCTCAACTGTCCCTATCTAGCTTCCCATTGTTCTTAGATGTTGATATCTCTCTCGATAACTGACCATGAGCATTCTAACTCGACCTCGGTAGTTGTTGTTTGCAGGATGATGTTAAATAAGTTCAAAGCAATGCTATTTTGATCTTGAAGGCCATGTTCTATGTTAGGTTGTCTGTTATTTGGGACATTCACGGGGAGTAAAATTTTATTGAATTATAAAATGTTTAAAGATTTGTTGCTTCAGTTTTGAGGGATGAAATAGAAAAGAAATTTTGGAACTCAAAATAATAACAGAATAATATTAGAGATCATTTCCTATACTTCAAGTAATTTTACAATAGTAAAATAATAACAAAAGTAACGCTGCCAAAAAATATGAGGATTTAATAATGAAAGAATCTCATATCATAATAGAACAAGGAGAGGAAAAAGAGATTTCTATTGAAATAAAAAATATAACCATCCAAATGACCTACAAGTCTTGAAACCGTCAATAGCAATCACGGAGGAAAAAATGTAAATGATTAGATAATCAAATAAATTCAAACTACAATAAAAGTTTGAGTTAAACTATGGTTGATCATTCATTAGAAAGAGATGAAAAGAAAGATGTTGAAAGATATTGAAAATAGAGTGAAGGAACACATAGCTTCAAGTTGACAGAATTTAGAATGTCTTATGCATTATCTGTATCACTGTAAATCGGAAAACTTCTAATACAATTGGCTCCCAAAAAACAAAAAGCCTCTTCTCAGTCTTGTGAAATTATATTTATACATGATCACCACATTTTTTTTTCTGTTGGTGATTAACTAACTTCCGAAGACTAACGGCTACATGAATATGAAATACTGAATTGTTTATATTTCTATCTTTATCTTCTTTGATTAATTTCGATGATGAAATTTTCAAAATAATACTTTATTTCTTTGTTGGTGAAACTCCCTCTTTTGTTTTGAGACAATCAATACATTTTCCCAGGAGTTGTACCAATGCCCTAGGAGCCCCTGGAATATCTTTCACCTTAAATAGGAAGAATTTTCTCTGTAGTCTTGGTGGATGGTTGTCAACTATATTTCTTGTAAACTTAATAATTTGTAACTTTAAATTCGGCTTCACCATCCACATGTTAATCTGTGTAAGGTCAATTACCTTTATCTGTGAGATTTCTATTTGAATTTCATCCAGATTCTCCTTGAAATTTAAGTGATGCCTCCCAATGTTGATTTGTCCCAATAACCCAGGACAATTGTCTCTTCCAATGTTCAATGAGGCCTTATCTAGAAGATCAAAAATTACTTGGAAATCATCGTTAACCTCTTTGGTTATTCTCTTTTTTTTCAGCAAGGATTGCCTCCCAAACCTTGAGTATTATATCCTCTTTGATCTGCTCTGAAACATATAACTTTTGATTCTTTCTGATCTCCTCTTGCCCTGAAAGAATCATTGCCTTTTGAAAAGTGGTTCTAGCTACTTTTGCTTCCCTCTCCTTTAGGAGGATACTGTTGAAGGATTTGCTTGTCACGTGAAAGTAATTCTGAATAATTTTTAGCTTATAGATCAATCCCTGTTGCTCCTTTTCTATTTTTGCATGTATTTCCAATGCCTAGGCTTGGAAAGTTTCCATCTCTACCACATGATTTTGGATTGAACTCATATTTTTCTGTAATTGTTTATTCATTTATTCCTGATGTAGGACCTGTTCTGGAATGGCCTATATCTTCATGTTCACTTCATTTAAGCTTTTTCTTAGTATTTGAATCTCTTGTATGTCACTAGTTTTGGCTCATTCTAGGCCCTTGTTTATCTCTCGACTGATACTTCTTTCAATCTCCTTTAATTGAATTTGTAGTTGAGCTATCATCTGATCTTTCTGCTACAACATAGTTCTCAAATTACCCACAGAGTATAAATTTGCCGATGCTAAGGCTGCCATTGTGCCTGCTATTTCTATAGTGAATTCCCCCTCTTCAATTTTTTGTCCATCTACGATGATCTTGTGTTTTTTTATCATCATTTCCTGTTTCAGGATAGCCTTTCTCTTTTTACTGAAAAAATAATCGGATGAAGGAATTTTGTCTCTAGAAATAGGTTCGAGGTCACTAACATATAGAACTCCCATTTGGGGGTTTCCATAAGTAGAGTACAAAGGGGTCAAAGAAGTAATAGGACTTCAAAGCTCCATTGATGTTCTTCCTCCTACTTTTTTGGGAAAATCCTCAGGGATTTCTAGGGATGTTTCCAACTCCCTATCTTTCCTTCACTCTGATTTCTCTGTCTAAGGAACTTCTGTTTCTTGTGAAGGCATTTAAATTTCATTCATATTTCCCTTTCTAGCTGTTGTATCCTGTAACTCTGTTTCAAAACCTAGGGGAGGCCCTTCATGCTCTGGAGGGGGGGTCATGGATTCAACCTGCAAAATATTTGGCAAACAACTTCGCCTATGGCTTCAAAAAGTCATAAAACTAGTATGTAAGTCGGGTGGTAATTCCCATACTTTATTTAATACTTCCTCATAAGTTTTGGAATCTTTGAACATATCATCAAAAGCAGACCTTTCGTTTTCATAAGATTTCATACCTCATTGTATCAGGTGTTTGTTCACTACTTGATAAGGGTCATTATTTTTGTGCTCAATATTTACCAGTTTTATTTCTTCGAGAACTTCTTCTTCCACCTTGGAATGGCCCAAGTTTAGTAATGAAAATTACCCGACATACATAGAGAAGATTGTCCAGGATTTATTTTGAGCCGCCTTTAGCTCTATTCCGATGTCGCCTTTCACTATTTGATGTGGTACCTCCCTCGATACTAGCCTGTCTGTGAGAAATTTTGGAAGCACATGAGGAGGTATTGAGCACCCATAAACCCTAATGTGGGAGAAACTTTCTTCGATGAACCAGTCAGCTATTTCCCTGAGGTTTTTTGAGACTGTCTCAAATATGCGAGGAGGATCACAACCATAAATCATTTTATGCATTGGTATTATTACGAAATGACAAATTTTGTAAAACGATTTTTTTGCATTTTCTTCCCACGGCTCTGAATGATACTTGTGAATGGGTTGGGGGAAGGTTATTTTCCAATTCCAATTCATCATTGGTAATGGAGTCAAAAAACAAATGGCATCCATTATGTACATCGACATGTAAAAGGCCACTAGATAACCTTTAGATCTTGCAACTTTGTAATTTGAAACCTCTTGGTCTAAGTTATCAGACAAAATCTTTCTCCAGTTAAAAGTGTATCCTTCTGATGCTTCTTCTAAAAAGGGCACCCATTCTACAGGGAAATGGCAGGGATTATTTTTCTCAAAGAGTTTACACAACATAATGGCTACATAGACCATGTACTCATTCAAAGATGTTGTGGCATAAATTCCATGGGTATCAGCCCTAAATTTTGATGGACATCTCCACCATCCTTTAATAAAATCAGGATATGTTTGGTCCACCTCAGTACATTCTTTCCTTTGAAACTCAGCTGTAAATTCGGCATTATAAATGTACTTAGGATTTGGTGAGAGTTTGCACATTACTTCTTTTCAAGATATCAACCTTCTCCAAGGCCCAATTGATCATGTCATTGTATGCCATGAGCCAAGGGCGTGCTGCGATCTTATGAAGCTCCGATTTTGCTATATCCCAAAGGTGATTCTCGGAATCAGGAGGAGAATTTTTGATTTTGTAATCTAGGAGTTCATAGATTTATCTCCAGGATTTAAGTGAGTTGATAGTGTGTTGCATAGTGTCAGATATGATATCTCCTTCTGGGTTATGCATCTCCTATGTGTCTTCTCTCTTCTTCGGTGCTTTATTTGGCGCCATAGTTTGATGTTAGAAGGAAAACCTGTCACAAAAAATGAGCTTATGAGCTTGGACAAATGCGTCTTACATCTGATAGCATGAACTAGGATAAATTGCAAAACACAGACCTTTAATTCTCTTTTAACTTATTTAATGATGAAGGTACTGACGCAGCTGACAAGAACTTAAAACCTTAAATGCAGTGAATATTTCTGAGATATGCATTAGGGTCATATCAGTCATTAGTTATTTGTTATTAATGTGGCCATATTTTGGTAATACTAGATTCAAAATTTGAAAGATTTCATTCGAAGGTACCGGAAATAAGAAAAAACCTAAGAAGTTTAATGATTGTTAATCGTGTTTTTAAAATAGAGTTAGTTCACTTTAAATGCTGATTATGATTCAAGACTTTGTGTTTCGTGGTTTTGGGGATTGTGAATACATGAGGTATGTCATCGCTAAACCCTGATTCCTGAAATTGCGAAATCATGATGAGATTAGGTTAGGCCATAATTTTCGTATTAGTAACTTAATTAATCAGGATTAAAAACTAACTTCCATTCTTTTGGGAAATCGGGGATCGAGATTTTCTGATTCAATATGTATGGAAAACATATGGTTTCGAGTAGACCTGAATCTCGAGATGTTTTAAAAAATGTTAATCAACTCCTTTAGGGTTTAAATTACCTTCATTAAAAATAACTTTACATAATGCACGTCGGAACTTTTAAAACACTTTTGGCTTTTTATTTTCATTCTCCTAGTGGCTTCTAACCCTAACACTAAGGATTCATACTCGCATAAATTATTAGTTTGGTCTTCATTCCACTATAGTCTATAGGAAAAGGGAATTATATATTGATTATCGGGAGCCACAAGGAGTGCCCCAGCTCCAGCTCCAAAGTAGGATGAAACACCGTAAAAAAACATCTTCCACACACCAGAGCTATATACATTTTTTTTAATTTTTTCTTTTTCTTTTTTTTCTTTTATACAACTTTCGTTTATACCTACCTCAATATCATCATCAATGGATAAAATAAAAATACCTAAATCTTTATCAACAATATATAAAGGGTGGTTATTTGGGTTATGTGGATCACCTACCGTGAATGCCAAGCTCGTTTCTCTGTATAGAAGCGTGTACTGTCCTCCAAAAACTGGAATCGTAACATATGTCATGTCAAGCTGGAGAGATCCTCCAAGCTTGGTACTCCATGACCCAGATAATAGAATACCATATTTTGAAGGGATATTGGCGACCACTACATCCATAAGAATTCTTTTTGCAGGTATTTGTGCTAGATTTACCACCAAGTCTTTAATCATGCATATGCATTTGACTTTTCTTGAATCAAATGAATATAAATATCCATAAGGCCTAGTGATTTTGAGACCTAACTTATCCATAATGGATTTAGGCATCACATTCTGGGATGCTCCAGAATATAGCATTTAGTTATGGAGTAGGTGTTCGAACAAGGTTAACGTGATATAGAAGGGGGCAATAGTGTCTTTCACAGCTTCGACATGTGGACCAGAAACTATGTCTGGCTTGTCATCTTCTAAGTTGATGACAACATCTTGGCTTTCATCTTCTGAAAATCTAATTATCTTGGCAATTTGTTTTCGATATATGGTATTTTTAGCCAATTCAACAAGTGGGATGGGGATTTTGATTTTGTTTATTTCATTTTCCATACTAAAATTTCCCAGGGGCTTGTTTCTCTCTATGTTTGGGGCCTCCATTCCTTTCTTTTCATCTTTTCTTTGTGGTGTGGATTTGGTTTCACTTATAGGGACCTGTGTTTTCACGGCAGGTGTTCCTACTGACTTTGAATTGATAGGTTGTGTGTCAGCAGTGTGGGTTTTTGCAGTCTATTTCTCAGCAACCTTTGGATCTGCGCCATCAGTTTCTCCCCTAGGCAAGATATTTTCTGTTGGGGCGGTTGGAAGACTCTTGTTCCTAGCTTTTAAATTGTATTTATTGTGTAGATCGTCTATAATATCATCTGCGATACCCTTATAGGTCAAATATTTAGAAGTATCGTTCCTAACATCGTCTTCTGATCTAATTTCTTTATTTAAGGATTTTTCGTAATCTTTTCCTGATAAATAGGGTGATTTACTATCGTCGCCAAGATTATTTATATCCTCATCTAACTCTTCAAAATCTTCTAGGTATTCCTCTCCAATGAAGTTTTTACTTTTGAAGGGGGTTGGTATTTTTTTATCCTCATTCTTAATTGTTTTCTGTGGGGACAGAGGATTAGGATTCCTTCTAAAATCCTTCCTAAGAAAATGATTCCTTTTTTATTTATCTAGTTCCATTTTTGAGATCTTATTTGAGAGTTCTCTAATTACCTTATCCATCTAGTCTATTTTATCTATCGAGGATTTCCCTGATCCTAAGGATCCACCATGTTCTTTGAATTTCCTACTTTCTTTGTTCCCAGTTTCTATTTTTTCTTTTAACTTCCCTCATGCCATCATGCTCGATTCAATTTCTAGGGCATCATCTTTCATTTTCGTGAGATCTGTTGATCTCCTTTCTCTCAATAATAGAGTGAAATCAGGATCAAAGGCTCCAGCGAAAGTCACCTTTGTTGTGGGTTGAGAAGGTTTGACCTCGACCGGGATTTTATTATACAACTTGTTAAACCTTTGCATGACCTCGAGAACTGATTTTGAGTTTTCGTTTCTAAGCGCTCTGAATTCAGTTAGGTAATAGACGTGGTCTCTCCTCTCCCCCTGTTGTTTGATAAAAAAAAATTCAAGTTCTTCATAAGATCTTAGAGATCCTATAGCTAAGGCTCGGAACCAGGTCCTCACTTATCCTTCAAAAGTCTAAATGAGGAGTCTAGAATAAACATCTTTGTGTTTGATTCCAAGGATGTTGGCAAATTGGTCAAAGAAATGTATTTGTTATTGAACAGTTAAATCTCCTTCCCCTGTAAATTTGGGAATGCTTTTCATATAATTTTTTAGAAGGTCGTATAGGGGAACCAGGAGGACAATGGGGGCATATCTAGAAGCTACCTTAGTAAATATTCTAGGAAGTGGTACTTGGCCACCTGTTGGTCCTCCTTGGGCACCACCTCTAGCTTCTGCACCTCTGTGTGCAGCCATTGATGGATTTGAGGCTGAAACTCGAAGTGTGTGCAGAGAAGGCTCACAAAAATTTGGGGTATATACTTCAGGAAAAAAGGACGCATTGTTTGAAGGGGGAAGTGAGACAGATCTCTCAAGTGTTTCCTTAACGTTCATCTGTGTAAAATCAGGATGATAAATAGTAT
Organism: Picea mariana; assembly: GCA_032191745.1. Lineage (NCBI taxonomy): Eukaryota > Viridiplantae > Streptophyta > Pinopsida > Pinales > Pinaceae > Picea > Picea mariana. The sequence continues at coordinate 1,092 of JASDQU010201436.1, read as the reverse complement.
ACATGGGTGAAATTATTTGCTTAAGGCATCTTTGTGATTTTAAAATCTTTTCCAGATAAGAGATTGGTGAGGTCTGCTTGTCTTCCAGGTTCTTTTTGGTGTTATTTCGGCTAAAATCTAGTTTACTTATCGTGGAGTCGCCAAGTGAAAAGTAAATGTAGACTTAGAAGTTTTTTCTATCTTTTGTCACTATCAAAGAAAGAAAATGTCAATGTCCTTTTTCCTAGGGTAATGTTTCGTTTCTCCGTTCCCCAACAACAGCACCAAAAAGATGTTGTTCCTGAGTTTATACTTTAAGTCTCTAAAGTATACCATCAAGGCATCCGAAAAGATAAAGAGAATTAAGGGGTAAGAATCAATTGTGAAAAGTGAATCAGAGTTGGTTTCTCAACTGTCTCTGTCTAGCTTCCCATTGTTCTTAGATGTTGATATCTCTCTCAATACTTGACCATGAGCATTCTAATTTGACCTGGGTAGTTGTTGTTTGTAGTATAATGTTAAATAAGTTCAAAACAATGCTAGTTTGATCTTGAAGGCCATGTTCTATGTTAGGCTTTCTATTATTTGGGACATTCATGGGGAGTAAAATTTTATTGAATTATAAAATGTTTAAATATTTGTTGCATTAGTTTTGAGGGATGAAATAGAAAAGGAATTTTGGAACTCAAAATAATAACACAATAAAAGTAGAGGTCGTTTCCTATACTTGAAGTAATTTGACAATAGTAAAATAATAACAAAAGTAACGCTGCCAAAAAATATGAGGCTTTAATAATGAAAGAATCTCATATCATAACAAAAGAAGGAGAGGAAAAAAAGATTTCTATTGAAATATAAAATATAACCATCCAAATGACCTATAGGTCTTGAAACTGTCGATGGCAATCACAGAGGAAAAAATGTAAATCATTAGATAATCAAATAAATTCAAACTACAATAGAAGTTTGAGTTAAACTATGGCTGATCATTCATTAGAAAGACATGAAAATAAATATGTTGAAAGATATTGAAAATAGAGTGAAGGAACACATAGCTTCAAGTTGACAGAATTTAGAATCTCTTATGCATTATCTGTATCACTGTAATCAGAA
>JASDQU010201428.1:4563-17929 GCA_032191745.1 Picea mariana | reverse complement strand
CCTTTTCCCTCCTTTAGTTTTGAGCATGAAATTCAAAATATTAGAATTCCCATACCCCTCTCAGAGCTAGTTAAAAATGAATATTTCAAAAGGTCCCTCTCCAAGCTGCTACAATATGAGTTCCCCCAGCCTTCTACAGCTCAGTAAATCTTCAAGATGAAAAGCCAACAGTCGTCCTAGGTCCCATGGTAGAAGACAGAGATGATTCATCCCCTCCCTTCTACACATCCCCAAACATACATGATAAGGTGCTGCATAATTGCCTCATGGATTCAGGAGCTTCCCACAACCTTATGCCCAAAACAATCATGGAAGAATTGGGACTGGAAGTGACAAAGGCTTATCACGATTTTTACTCTTTTGATTCAAGGAGGGTGCAATGCCTTGGAGTCATCAAGGACTTGGTGGTCTCTTTATTTCAGCTGCCAATGAAGAGTGTGGTCATGGACATTGTAGTAGCTGATGTTCCCCCCAAGTTCGGCATGCTATTGTCAAAATATTGGATTAGAAAACTTGGAGGAACATTACAGATGGATCTCACATATGCCACCATTCCAGTCTTTGGAGGGGAACACAGGAGGTTGTACAGAGAATCTCAGCTGGCCTACATTGCCAGTGACAAAGCAGACCCCACTAATCACCCCATCTTTGCACTTGACACTAATTTGGGGTCTAGTTTATTGCAGATCACTGAGACTCCTGAACTCCCTTTTCAAATCATAAAGCAACCCATATCTAATCACGAGATACCTCCTCCAACCACCTCTATTTGAAAAATGTTCTTCAACAGAGCTTCTTCTAGCAAAGGCGTTGGCGTTGGAGTGGTTCTTGTGTCCCCTTGGTAGGAAACCATATCCCTGTCATACAAGATGGAATTTGAAGCTACCAATAATGTGGAAAAATATGAAGCTCTTGTTCTGGGTATGAGGGATGCAAAAGAAATGGGAATTAAGGAGGTAGCAGTGTTCGGAGATGCTGAGTTGATAATACAGCAAGTCAAAAATGCTTATCAGGCTAAGAATCCTCGACTCAGGGGGTATAGAAATGAAGTGTGGGACCTGATTGATAATTTCTTCTCAGCTTTCAACATTTATTTTATTCCAAGAGAGGAAAATACTTTGGTCGATTCCTTAGCTATCTCAGCTAGTCTATTCAAGATCCCTCTGCCGCCTAAGATCAAATATGAGGTTGAAATAAGATATAGGCCATCTGTTCCAGACAATATCAAGCATTGGAAGGTATTCGTCGATGAATTTTCTGCATTGCACATTGATCAGGATCCTGATCTCGAAAGTCACCCTCACCCTGAGGTATTTTTAAATAAACTTGCTAATCACCATATTATTCATCTGCCTAGCAATCACCTTCCGAAGGGACTGGTCCCTTTAGAAAGACTGTTTGGTGGGAATGATGTGGCAGTAAAGGGTGGGGTTTCAAGTGGAGAAGATGATATAGGGGAGTGCAATATCGGCACACAGAAGGAGCCTAAATTTGTCAAGTTGTCAAGCAGTTTGACCAAAGAACAGAGGGCCGAATATACCAAGTTGTTAAGGGAATTTGCTGATGTGTTTGCATGGACCTATGAAGACCTCAAGACATATGACACATCTATCATTGAACACAAGATCCCAATGAAGGGAGAGGCTAACCCATTCAGGAAGAAGCTAAGACAGATAAATCCCATGTTGTTGCCTGTCATGGAGAGAGAAGTGAAGAAGTTGTTAGATGCCCAAATCATTGTCCCCTTGAGATATTCCGAGTGGGTGGCCAATTTAGTCCCGATGAGGAAGAAAAGTGGAGAAATCAGGCTCTACATCGATTTCAGGAACCTGAACAAGAGCTCAAAGAAAGACAAATATCCCTTGCCGAACATGGAACACATATTGTAGAGGGTAACTGGTGCATCCAGGATATCCATGATTGATGGTTTTTTTGGCTATAACCAGATATCAATCATGTCAGAGGACAAAGAAAAAACAACCTTCACTACTCCTTGGGGTACATTCATGTATGCCAAGATGCCTTTTGGATTAATGAATGCAAGAGCAACATTCCAGCGAGCCATGGACATAGCCTTCATCGGGGAGAAAGATTAGTTTGTGGTGATCTATCTGGATAACATCACAGTCTTCTCCACATCTGATAAAGAGCACCACTGTCACTTGAGGAAAGTTTTCTTGAAATGCCGGAGGTTTGGCCTATCCTTAAATCCCAAGAAATCTTTGTTTTCTATGAAGGAGGGGAAGCTGTTAGGCCATATAGTATCAGCAGAGGGAGTGAGAATTGATCCCAGCAGGGTAGAGGCAATTCAGACCCTATCACTTCCCAGGTCTAGAAAGGAAGTTCAAGCTTTTTTAGGGAAGATTAACTTTCTAAGGAGGTTCGTCTCAAATTTTTCCGAGTTGGTGAAGCACATCACAGCCATGCTCAGAAAGGAAAAAGAAGTAAAATGCACTACTGAACCTAGGGAATCTTTCGTCCAAATAAAAAGGGCATTGACTGAGGCACCTGTGTTGATCAGTCCAGATTATTCCAAGGATTTCCTAATTTTTTCTTTTTCTTCTTTTGATACAATAGCAGCGGTCTTATTGCAGAAAAATGAGGAAGGGCGAGAGAAACCCATTTCCTTCTTCAGTATGGCATTAAGAGATGCAAAAATCAGGTACGAGATCATGGAGAAGTAGGCCTATGCCTTGGTGAAAGCTCTCAAATCTTTCAGAGTCTATGTCTTGCACTCAAGAGTGACTGCATACGTTCCTTCAGCCTCTTTGAAGGACATCCTTATACAGCCTAACATAGATGGGAGGAGAGGTAAATGGATTGCCAAGATCCTTGAGTTTGACTTGGAGATAAAGCCCACCAAGTTGGTTAAAAGGTAGGGTTTAGCCAAGCTGATGGCTGAATCCAATTGCAAAGCCTTGGGGGTTAGCTTCATCAATGCTTTCTCAGGAAATCAACAAGCTGAATCGTCCAACAAAAGCACTCAGGGTGGCTTATCACTGGCAGAATGCACCTGGTACAGAGACATTTTGTATTTTCTACAAGAGTTGAAGCCTCCTGATGGAATGGGAAAAATAAAGGCAAGGGCTTTAAAGCTCAAGGTGATTAGGTATTGCCTTATTGACCAAGTCTTGCATTGGAGAGATCCTCTAGGGGTGTTTCTGAGGTGTCTGAATCCATGGGAAGCCTAGAAAGTTATGTTTGATTTCCACAGTGGCCTTTGTGGAGGGCATTATTTCTGAAAGACCACAGCCCACAAAATTCTCAGGGATGGGTACTACTGGCCCACCTTGTTTACTGATGTCTGCAGAGAGGTCAGAGCTTTCATCAAATGCCAAAGGTTCTCAGGAAAGTAGCAGCTCAAATCTCTGCCACTAAAGCCTGTAGTAGCTTCAACACCCTTTCAATAGTGGGGGTTGGACTTCATTGGGGAAATTCATCCTCCTTCAAGTGGCCAGCATAGGTGGATCCTGACTGCAACAGACTATTTCACCAAGTGGATAGAAGCTTCCCCCACCAAGAGTGCTTCACACAAAGTAATTATCATCTTCTTGGAGAATATCATAGCCAGATTTGGTTGTCCTAGAAAAATTGTCACCGATAATGCTGCTTCTTTCAAGTTTGAGCCTCTGGTTAAGTTCTGTGAGTAGTTCGAGATTTCACTAATTCACTCCACTCCCTATTATCCTCAAGGAAATGGACTGGAAGAATCTTCCAATAAAATTCTAATCAAACTCATTAAAAGGTTATTGGAAGAGAATAAGAGGGCCTAGGATTCAAAGCTCAAGTTCTCTCCATGGGCCAATCGAGTGACAACAAAGAAGTCCCTAGGAACCTCACCTTTTCAACTTGTTTATGGGATAGATGTTGTTTTTCCCACTCAGCTCGCTTTACCTGTAGTGAAATTCTTTCAAGATCATGAAGGAGAGCCAGACCATATGGTCAGAAGAATTCATCAAGTGGTGGAAACTGCAACAGGTCAGGGAGCAGGTAATGGACTTAGCTCACAGTCATCAGTAGAAGATCAAGCAGGGTTTTGACAGGAAGGTCGGGAAGGAGGAATTCAAGCTTGGAGATTTGGTGCTTAAGTGGGATGCACCTAGGCAGGAAAGGGGCAAACACAACAAGTTTGATGCCCTCTGGATCGTGCCCTTCAAAATATTTGAAGTATTCTTGAATAACACGTACAGGTTGTAGGATTTGGAGGGTGAAGAAGTTTCTAACGGCCCAGTCAATGGGCATTTCTTGAAGAAATGTTTTGTTTGAGCCTTATATGGATCCTCTGTTTTTGTAAATATTTTTTTTATTGTTTTTCTGTTTATTTTCGGCTTAATAAATGACTCCATATCCCAACAGAAGGCAACTGGAACTGCAGAAGGAGTTCTTAGAGCATCGTAGGGATGACTCTATCCCCCATGGAGCCTAATGTTAGTGTCAATTCTCGCAAGTCATGAGCACTGAGTGCAGCACACAGAAAAGGTCCATTTCGGGTATAAAATCAAGCAAGTGAGAATTTTTTTGACAACGAAGAGAATCCACCATTGGAGCAGATCGATGGTCAATGGGTAAATCTTGAGTCGTGGAATTGCACAAGATAAAGCGCATGGGCTCGTTTCTTATCACCAAAGTCGTTAAATGATTAGCCCTTTCGCATTTTTGGCTACCAAGAGTTCAAGAGACGAGGGGTCACTCCTCCACTGTATCGGGAATCCCAGAAACCCAAAGCACGAAATGTAAAAGCCGCCCAGGAGCCTTTCGATATTTTGGCTATCGGGAGTTCAAGAGACAAAGGGGTTCTTTCTTCCATTGCATTTCAAAACCCTGAAACCCGAAGCGCGAAATGTAAAAGCGCTCAAAATCCATTTCGACATTCCGGCTATCGAGAGTTCAAGAGACAAAGGGGTGCTTTCTTCCATTGCATCGAGAATTCCCGAAACCCAAAGCGCGAAATGTAAAATCCGCCCAAGAGCCTTTCGGTATTTCGGCTACCGGGATGTCAAGAGACAAAGGGGTGCTTTCTTCCACTGCATTTTGAAACTCCAAAACCCGAAGCATGAAATGTAAAAGTGCTCAAAAGCCATTTCGACATTCTGGCTACCGGGAGTTTAAGAGACAAAGGGGTTCTTTCTTCCACTGGATCGGGAAACCCTAAAACCTGAAGCGTGAAATGTAAAAGTGCTCAAAAGACATTTCGGCATTCCGGCTACCGGGACTTCAAAGGACAAAGGGGTCACTCCTTTATGTTTTCAGTCTCGGCCATGCTCCATGGAAAAGGCAGTTAATGAATATTGAGCAGGTGGTTGAGACCTCAGCTCAAGCCATGAATGCAAGGCATGGAGGTGCTAGTAGGCAGTCTGCCCAAGATCGTCCTGTGTGTAGGTTTTCTCAAAAGATCCATGCCGATCTGATGTCCTCGACTGATCAAAAGAACTTGTGCACGCTAAGTTAGACTTTAATGTCCCATCTCCCCTCTTGCTGCCAAGAGAGTGAATTGCTCTGAGTATATATACTCAGTTTTTGTATTTTTGTAAGGATTGTTGGTAGAGCTAAGCTCCCGACTGTAAAGCTTTAACAAAGCCTCTGGTTCTCTAGTTATACAATGATATTTTGAGATTTCTTGTTTAATGGCATCCAACCTCCTCCTTTCCTTGTTCCTCTGAATCTGAAAGCCCGGGTATGGATGATCTAGTCGGGTGCTGCTGTAACTATATGATGTATGTTTGATTTTATTAGTTCCGCAGTGTTTGAGGTTTATTTTGAAGTTTCTCTGGTCTGAGAGGATCTCATATCTGAGACTTTTCCCCTTTCTTTTCTTTCACCTACTCACCACTATGCAAATCTACTAACCTAAGTTAAATCAAGGCCTCGCATGTCCTTGTTGTTCCAACCCAGTTTCCTGAGTGAGTGATATTGTTCTGAGTTTACTTCCATTCGATCACCCCCTTTTTAACAAATCGTGACATAAACTGATGGGCCTCAGGCTTACTTCTGCTACAATCCATGAGTGACTTTTGGAGCCAACACATTCATTCAGATGTATGTGGCCTAATGCCATCATCCTCCATTAGTGGGTATGTATATTTTGTATCTTTTATTGATGATTATTCTCGTAAGACCTGGGTATATTTTTTGAAATCTAAAGATGAAGTGTTCAACAAGTTCAAGGAATTCAAAGCCTTGATAGAGAATCTTTCTGAAAGAAAGATTAAGATACTCAGGTTAGATAATGGAGGAGAATATACCTCAAAAGAGTTTGTGAACTTCTACAAAGATGTTGGGATCAAGAGGGAACTCACTACTCCCTACAATCCTCAACAAAACAGTGTAGTTGAACGAAAGAACAGAACGATAATGGAAGTTGTGAAGACTATGATCCATGATCAAGATCTTCCTATGTGCTTATGGGCAGAAGCAACAATGGAAACTATGTATGTGCAGAACTGATTGTCTCATAGTGCACTTGGGCTCAAGACCCCGAAAGAGATGTTCAATGGAAAGAAGCCATAGTTAAGCCATCTCAAAATATTTGGCTGCCCAGTATTTATTCATATACTGAAAGAGAAGAGAAACAAGCTGGAACCTTCAGGAAATAAGGGAATATTTGTGGGACACTGTGAGGTCTCCAAGGCCTTCAGAATCTATATACCAGGTCACCATCACATTGAGATTAGCAGGGATGTGACCTTTGATGAAGATGCAACACTCAAGAAATCAAGAAGATTCCAGCTTGAAGAAGTATATGAAGAGGAACCCGCAATCCCCAGAACTGCAGTGAGGGAGGTTCCCAGAGTTGCAGAACCAGTGAGGCAAGTCGTAACTTCCCCTGATGATGAAATTCTAGAAGACCATGATATATTAGAAGTTCAAGAACCTCCTTATATGACGATCCTCCATAAAAGAAAGCCAGCTTGGGCTAGAGAGTTTATTCAATATGGAGAAAAGTATGTTCCCGAAGGAACTACGAGACAGGTGAAAAGACCAAATCCATTATCCAGTTATACCACTTTGATGTGTGATATCCTAGAGGAGGAGCCTACATGCTTTGAAGAAGCCATTCAGAGGAAAGAAAGGGCAGATGTCATGACAGAGGAATACCAATCCATAATAAAGAAAAAAGTATGGGAAACAGTTCCTAGACCGAAGAGTAAAGATGTGGTATCCTCCAAATGGCTCTTCAAAATAAAACATGTTGTTGATGGAAGTATTGATAAGTATAAAGCAAGATTTGTCGCTCATGGATTTTATCAAAAGGAAGGCATTAACTATTAAGATACATTCGCTCCTATAGCCAGATACACTTCGATCAGAACCATCCTCTCTTGCAGCTAAGATGAAGTGGAAGTTACACCAGATGGACGTGAAGACAACTTTCCTAAATGGTGTCATCGAAGAGGAAGTGTATATGGAGCAACCTCAAGGACTTGAAGTTGAAAACAGGAAGTCTCATGTCTGCAAATTGAAGAAAGCCTTATACAGATTGAAGCAAGCTCCTAGAGCTTGGTATGGCCGAATAGACATTTTCCTGACGAGCTTGGGCTTTACCAAGAGTAAAGAAGATTCTAACCTCTACCTCAAGGTTATGAATGATGAGCCAGTAATATTACTGCTATATGTGGATGACTTATTCTTAACCGAAGAAGAAAATCTCATCACTGAATGTAAGAAGAGACTTGCCTAGGAATTTGAAATGAAAGACCTTTGCCTAATGCATTATTTCTTAGGTATTGAGGTATGGTAGATTACAGAGAGGATCTTCCTTAACCAAGGGAAGTATGCAGTCAAAATCCTGAAGAGATTTGACATGTTGGAATGCAATTCCATGAATACACCCATGGAAGCGAAGCTGAAGCTACTGGTCGACACTTCGTCAGAATTGATTCATGCCATGCTATACAGACAGATTATTGGATCGCTGATGTACATGATGAACACCAGACCAGACATTTGTTTTTTCGTGAAAACCTTGAGTCAAATTCTGGTAGAACCCAGACATGTTCACCTAGTGGCTGCAAAACATGTGATGATGTACCTTAAGGGTACAATAGATTGTGGTCTCATCTATGATGGAGATCATGATTTCAAATTGAGTGGATATACTGATGCAGATTGGGAAGGAAGTGTTTCTGAAAGGAAAAGAACTTCAGGATGTTGTTTCAGTTTGGGATCATCCATGATCTCGTGCCAGAGTAGGAATCAATCCAGCATTGCCCTCATCACAACGGAAGCAGAATACATTGTTGCATGTTCTATATGGCTTCGAAATTTGTTAACCGGTCTATTTGACCTAGATATGGAAGCAACCACGATCCTATGTGACAACCAGAGATGCATAAATATGGCATAGAATCCTGTATTCCATGACAGGTCTAAGCACATAGAGATCCAATATCATTACATTCGTGACATGGTGCAAAGAGGAGCCTTAAAGCTCTAGTACGTTAGCACGGATGAATAGGTTGTTGATGTGTTGACCAAGCCTCTATCTCGTGTAAAGTTTGAGCACTTTTGAGATAAGCTTGGTATAGTCCAAAAGGACCTTCCTCGAAAGGGGGAGTAGTTGATGTGATAAGACATCTCTTGCTTCTAGCTTTATTGTTGTGATGTAAAGCAAGACGATGTAATGAGACTAGAACTGTGCTTCCGGCTTGACAGATGCGACATAAAGCCAGTCTAGTATCCTGCTTCCATCTTGATTGTTGTGATGTAAAGAAGGAAGAGTATCTTGCTTCCAACTTTATTGATGTGACATAAAGAAAGACGATGAGATGAGACTAGTACCATGCTTCTGGCTTGACAGCTGTGACGTAAAGAAAATATAGTATCTTGCTTCTAACCTGATGGTTGTGACGTAAAGCAAGAAGATGTGATGAGACTAGTACTGTGCTTCTAGCTTGACAGTTGTGACGTAAATCCAGTCTAGTATATTGCTTCCATATTAAGTGTTGTGACATAAAGAAAGACGTTGATATGATACTAGTACTGTGCTTCCATCTTGAGAATCTATGACGTAAAGCCAGTCTAGTATCTTTCTTCCAACTTGATTGTTGTGATGTAAAGCAAGACGAGTACTGAGCTTCCATCTTGACAGCTGTGACATAAATCTTGTCCTATATTATGATGAGCCAGCCTCGTGCTATGATGATGATGATGTATTAGTTTTATACAAATACATATTGATGCAGAAGATGATTGCATTCCTTTGAGAATGACGATGTTGCCAATGAAAAAAACTTTCAATGATTTATAGATACACCAGTCAGTGTTCCAAGATGATATTGATGATGTTGTCCTCTCACCCACTTGATGTTGTTGATGATGTTGTCCTCTCTCTCTCACCTGATGTTGTTGAAGAATACCCTTCTTGTTAAGGGGGAGTGTTGAAATAATGTAACTGCAAAGTGTATTATTATTATTATTTGATATATTATTCGTTGGATCAATCCCCATTTTGGATTGATCATGTCGGCTATTGTAAAAGGACCAAATCCCCTTTTGTGGATTGGTCATAATGTAATTGTAATAAGAAAAAGAGGAAGTCAGGCGCAAAATATATTTAAGAGGCCCCATAATATAATAAAGGTGGTTATAACCACCCAGTTTGAGAAGTCGGCCCTGCCAGTGAAGAGACACTTCACACGTGCCAGATTTGTATAAATAAAGAGGCTAGTGCCTCACTTAGACACACACCTCACTTTCTCATTGAGAGGCAAGTTTCGGAATTACAGTTGGAGAAGAGAGAGAGAGAGTGGTGCACCTTTGGGAGAGGATATTCTGTATTATCTTGATTTATCTCTTGGCATTGTATTGGCTATCTATAATAAGGAAGTTTTACTGGGTTTTCTTCCCCTAGAGGGTTTCCCAGGATAAATGTTGTGTCTCTTGTGATTGTGTATTTCTCAGTGATCTTGTGTTATGCTATTGTTGTCTATTAAAATGAAAAGAACACATCAACACTAATAATGGATTAAACATTAACACTTAGAACACATCACCAAAATACTTCATCCTCCCTTGAAATTCGGCCTTCTTTACTTCAGATTTCCTCAAAAATTGGACTTATATATCCTTGTTCATTAATAAACTTGTGGGTGTTGAAAAGTGAATGAATAATGAGATGTATTTATACCCTTTATGCCACTTCCTTTTAACATTAGGGATGACATGTAGTTTATTCTTCAATTCACATTTTCATCTTCAAAAATTCATTTCTACTCAATCGTGAGGATCCACGTGACAAGCCACATACCACTAGAAGTGACATGAGATATAATATCCATCCATGGGTTTTGTATCTGCATGTGTAATTTCCTTCATGTATATCTACTTCGATCAACTGTGGGGTCCAAAATACAATGGTTAGGGATGACATCAATGACAACGACCAATCTTCCAAAAATATCCCCCTTTGTCATTGATGGAAACAATGATGCTTCCCCTGTCATCATGATCCCAATTTCTCTACCCCTTTGACACCAATGGAAAAGTGTGGGGCTGCTCCCCTGAGTTCAATGGAATAAGGTGACCTTATTTTTTGGGGCTTCTCCCCCTGAACATGTGGCACTCAATAATACTTTATCCTTATTTTTGGTCTTTGGGACTTTTTCTTCCTTGGAATCTTTTTGTGTGGCTTATGTATTCTCTCTCTTCTTCATGTCTAGGATGTATATGTTGTTCGGTATTCTTGTTGCAGTTGCAACCAATCTTCCTGAGTTCTTTTCTCTGATTTTACATTATCGGGAGTCAAACGTAAGAGTGTATCCTTGATCACATATTTTGCTGACACTGAGGAGATTATGCTTTAGATTTTCAACCAATAGGACTTTTCCTGCTTTTACATTTTCACTTCCAATATTTACAGTTCCTTTTCCAAGTATTTTGGTAGATGATTCATCTCCAAATGCAACATTTCCACACTTTTTCTTCAAGCTCACAAATTTTCTTTGATATCTGGTCATATGAGATGAGCATCCACTGACTATGAACCATTCATATTCTTCTTTGCATTCTTTAGCGACCAATGTTATTCGACATTTTTCATTGTCTGTAATTTCTTTCCTTTTCCATGTTGTAGTTGGTATAGGGACATTTGGCATAGGATTATCTTCCTTCATCTCTCTGCAATCTCATGCTTTGTGACCAAGATTATTGCACTTGTAGCATACAATATTTTGATCCATTAATGGGTCAAATGGATTATAATTTCTGTTGATAGGTCTACGAACATTTCCATATCTACTATTTGCACCATTCATGTAGCTTGCGTAGTTATTCCTTTCATTGATTCTACAATTGATTTCCTTGTGTCCAAAATTTTCACAAGTATAACAATGTCCAAGAAAGACATTTTGATACCTAGGAGTAAGTGATATTCTTTGTGGTGTGGTCCATATGGGTTCACAATCTATTCTTATGTAGTTTCCTTCATAATGATTTCTTTCATACCTGATCAGAGAGGATCTTCTTGATGTCTCATTCCTTCCGAATTCGAGTCTTCTATCTTGTTGTTCAACTTTCTTTGGAGTGTTGGTTTCATCATTTTCATATTCCTTCTCTTGTTTTTTTGTCTTCAAACTGTCATTGTATCCTAGTCATGTCTTGTCGTTTGGAGATATTTGACTGTTAAGGGTCTCATCTAATTTTTCAGTGCTCTTTTTAGAACTTCATAAACTTTTCTATTGTAAATAGTAGCTCCCCTTTTGTGTGATCCAATTCTACTTTCAATTTCTCATAATCTTCTAATTGTTCCTTCAAGCTACCAATGGTCTTTTCAATCTTGTAATTCTCTTCTTCATAGCTACTCAGTTTACCTTTTAGTATTATGATTGTGTTTCTAAGCTTGCTATTCTCATTTTCAACATGCTTCAAATTTTCAAGATTCTCATCTTCTTGTTCACTCTTGTTGGCGCAAGTTTGATCAAACTAGGGTCCTTCTCAGGTTACCAACAAAAGGTACCGAGTAGTCTAGAGCGCTAGAATTTTCATCTCCTCCGAAGAGAAGAAGTCTCACCCGAAGCGCTGCTGAGACAAATAGATAGGGAAGGGTAAGGAAAAGACTTAGGAGGATTCATAGAACCTTCATAACTCATCCTGATCTTGCGCAAGACATATAACTATAGAACAGTTCTGAATCTTATGTGTGCAAGGATAGAATCTACTTATGTTGCATAAAATAAATTAAACATAGAACCATCATGAAGAACTTATAAACCATAAAGAAATACTTTAATGCATGAGTAAAACACAAGAAGACATAGTGTATTTTGAAAATTTAGATCCTTCTTTATATTATCTTCATAATATTCCTTCATTTACAATCTCAGAACCATACTATAGTTCTCTTATTACAGACTCTTGGCTCTAGACTCATGTCACAGAACTCTAACTCTCAAAAGGGTACATACTACATTACAAAATCAGACCGTTTCTTCATTCGACTGACAGCAACCCTATAGAAAGGGGAATATCAGACTAAGCTTGATCACAAATCAACTGAACTCATAGCTAACCAACCAACCCTTTTAAAATCATGTTCATCTCTATATATAAGCTTGGTTGTGTCTTCTGTCTTGACTTGCACGCTTTCTTGTTCTGTTGCAACCGTTTTTTCTTAGCTGGCGTTGCAATGTCCTTTTCGCAACTGATTTATGATGCTCCTTTTTTCTATGTTGTCCAACTTCTATTGAATTTTTCGCAACTCATACTCAGTCAACAATTGCTCGATTCCTTATCCCTAAAACCAAGGGCCCAACAAGATCCGAACACAACCCTTGAATCTCCCTCTAGTCAAGTGCTTGGTTCTTTCGTAATTCCTAGAGCACTTGTTGTTTTCCCTTGTCCTTATTTTCTTCTTCCTTCTACTCTTTTGTTTGTGCTTTCTCTTCTTTCACTTCTTCAAACAAAGGGCCCAACTACAAGGCCTTCTCCCTCGCTCCTTGAAATTTTCCAACCTTATCCTACCATTTCCTGGCAAGGAGTGATGCCTTTGCAAAAAATTGTTGGGTTGCCTCTGTACTACACCCCTTTGGCTTGGACGCAACCAATAAGTTCAACTCAGAATCTGTTGTTGCATCAACTTGATGCATCTGCAAGTAAACTATCTGGATGATAGGTCAGAAGTCGTGCAACTCTTTATTTGCTACGGACTGTGCCTCAAATACAGAATTCAGTTCATTGTTTTCTTGTTGGAGTTGCTCGAAATTCTGTTGTTGCTCTATCAAATCCATTGTGGTCACAACTTCTTCATTCAACATCTAGATTTTTGTGCGCACATCTTCCAGGACCTGGTTGCATCGAGTGATGATGCCCATCCAATCACTAAATTCTCAGAAGATCTTTGTGCATTCCACTATGTACTTGTGTAGTGTTG
>JASDQU010201427.1:8193-19118 GCA_032191745.1 Picea mariana | reverse complement strand
CACTGATCCGGATTATTTTCGGCACGAAATGAGAGCAGAGATATAATAAAGAAATGCACAAAGATGTTGCATATATTCAATAATATAACAGAAATGTATTAGAGATGCAACCATAAACATAGATATACAGTAATACACGATTTCTATTAATCAGAGAAATGTACATAGACTGTAAAAATACAGAGTGAAAGACTCGCTAGAATGGTGGCAGCTTATCTCTGAGAAGAGATGTGACGGCTACTCGCATTTGCAAGAGGATGATTACAATGAGGCTTTGAAGGCCCTTTTACAATAAACGGGAATGCCAAAAGTCCCAAACATCCAAAAACCTAACCCTAGGAGATGAAGTGCCAAAAGTCATGTGGGCTCCGTTTGGGTAAGTGAGTACATCAACTTCCCAGGGTCGTAACTTTTGCATACGATCTTTGTTTTAGGCGTGTGATAGCTCGTTGGAAAGGTATCGTCGAGGAGATTCATTTTGGGGGCTCAATTATGCCTTCGGCTATAATTGAGAACGTCGATCTCAAAAAACCTTCATTTGGGCCCTCAAAATGGCCCCGAAAGTTAAAACCTGCTAAAAATAGTAAATTGTCAAAATTGCCAGAAAGTCGTTTTGAGCCATTTGGAAAAGGTGGGTGGCCACTGATATCCACTTGGATCATTGATAAAGTTGGGGCCACTCAGATGCCTCATGCCCACGGGAATGGAGCATGGTGGTGAGTGTCGCCACTGGAGGTCAAATGAGACAGTCAGCCACACGATTTGTGCTCCTTGTCTTATACTTGTTGTTGATATGAAACTGTTGCAGGTAGGTGGACCACCTCTGATGGCGGTCGTTCTGCAACTTCCCATCTATCTATATGAACCGTAAAGGCTTGTGATCAATGTGGATGATTGTCTCCTTTCCTAGAATGTAATGTTTCCATTGACGACAAGCTTGTACAATGGAATACATTTCCTTGTTGTAGGTGGGGTATGTTCAGACAATATCTTAGAGTGTCTCACTATGGTATGCTACCGAATGACCGTGTTGAGTGATAATTGTGCCTACAACATAGTTGGATGCATCAGTCTCAATCTTGAATGGTTGTTGAAGATCGAGCAAGGAGAGTATTGTAGCTAAGCACAAGCGATACTTCATATCATCAAATGCTCGTTATTGTTCCTTCCCCCACGTGAAATTTTAACTACCACCGCCCTTGGTCACTTGGCTGAGGGCCCATGCAATATGGGAGAATCCCAACACAAACCATCAATAGAAGTTGGCAAGTCCCAAGAAGCTTCGAAGTCCGATTAGCGTGGTCAGGGCTGGCCAGTCATGGATGATTTGGATCTTAGCTGGATCCACATGTACCCTGTGCTCATCAACAATGTAGCCCAAGTATTGGACCTTGTTCATGCCAAAGCAACATTTTTCCAAGTTGTCCTATAGCTTGTGTTGTCGCAGAGTGCTCAAAACCTGTTGAATATGTTGCATGTGCTCCTCCCAAGTTCTGTTGAATATGATGATGTCATCCAAATATACCACCACAAAAGAGTTGGTGAAGGGTCTCAATACATCATCCATCAACCTCATGAAAGTGGATAGTGCATTTGTTAAGCCAAAGGGCATGACCAACCATTTGAAGAGACCTTCTTTAGATTTTAAAGTTGTCTTCCATACATCAGTTGGTTCGATGGGAATCTGGTGGTAGCCAAACTTTAGGTCAATCTTGTTGAAGAACTTTTCCCCCTTGAGTTGGTCAAGAAGGTCATCAATTTAGGGAATTGGGTACCGATTCCTGACTACGATTTTGTTTAATGCTCTGTAATCAATGCAAAGCCGCCAGCTCTCATCTTTCTTCTGCACTAGTACAATCGGGCTTCCACAAGGGGAGGAGTTGGGTCTGATGTGCCCCTTTTGAAGTAGCTCTTGGATCTTACGCTTGATTTTGTCATCTTCCATCAGCAAGTGATGATAGACTAGTCCATTAGGCAAAGGTGCATCGGGGGTTAGATCAATTGGATGCTTGACTTGGCAGTGCGTTTGTACCCCGGTGGGCGAGGAGAAGATGTCTCCGTACTCTTCCACGATCTCGTCAACTTGCTTCTACTACAAAGAGAGGCTCCGTGTAGAGGCCATGAATGTGGTGGAAACTTTTTTCTTACTATGAGTACGGATCACAAAGAAGATGAACTTCCCGGTTTGTGAAATGACCTCACTGCATTGCTTAACAGAGATTAAAGAAATAGCGGTACACGGCGCTACCTCTGGTATAATGTACAATTGTCTACCCAAAGTAATAATAACACTATGGGGTCTAGACTCATACACAACATGTCGCTTCCACAAATATGGTTGTCCTAACAGAGCATCACAAACTTCAAGGGGAGCAATATTACACAATACCTCATCTTTGAAGGGCTTGATGTCGTAGGGCAGATGAAACTGTTGGTTGATGCATAGATCTCTTCCTTGGCGAAGCCAACCGATGGTGTAGGGTTGCAGGTGCGGTGTTGTCGGCAGGTCCAGTTGCTTCACGACCTTTGTTGAGATCAGGTTCTTCTGACTGCCGCTATCGACAATGAAATGAAGCGGAGCCCCCTTTACCCACATATGTGAGTGAAAGAGGCGTTACCCTTCTTCTAGTTCTTTTGGTTCGCTTGGCTGAACTTTGGTGTTAGCGACCATGGAACTGGGTTTGACATTGATAATCCACTTCCCTCCTTCTAGATTTGATTCGGAGTCAGAATCTGCCTCTGACTCGAAAGCTTTCAGCTCAGCCACCAGTGACTGCTTGGAGCGACATTCTTCGGTGTTGTGCTAAGGGATTTTATGGTATTCACACCATTTTCCCGTGTCCTTCTTTGACTTCACATTACCCTTCTTGTAGAGCGGCTTGGAATGATTGTCCTAAGAGTGGCCATCTTTGCTCTGTCCCTTGTTTTATGGGTTGGGGCTGCCTTTGCCTTGCTCCAACTATGAGGAGTTTGTAAATCCAAACTCTTGCCTCTTCTGCTTAAATTTATGCTCGATCTTGACAACATATCTATAAGTTGTACCCAATGATGCGATGTCCATAAAATCCATTTTTGTTTGAATGTATCTATGCATACAACTGTGGTATTTGAGCACTAGATGTCGTTCAGAGTCTTTGATACCCAATTTGGTGCGCAAGGTATGGAATATATTGGTGAAATTTGGTATTGTCTGGTCCCTTTCCCGACGTAGGGTAGTCCATCTTGTGTACTAGTCCTCATAACTTCCAATAGGATAGTATTTTTCTTTAATGGCATTCCTGAAGGAATCCCACGTGGGGGCGATCGCAAATATTGCAGATTCCTCTATGGCCTTTTGCTCAGAGTAAGTATCCCACTAGTCCTTAACATGGGGGATGACCTTGAGGAGTGCAAAAGTAATATTTTCCCTATCGAAAAAATTGTGGACTGAAAAATACCCTTCAAGCAGATTCAACCATTTATCTACAACATCTGCATCTATCAATCCTTCAAATAATGGAATATCAAAATTTACTTCTACCTTGAAGGGGGTTGCATGGTCACTTGATGAAGATGTGTCTCCTGTGGGCAGCCGCTGAAGGATCTGTGCAAAGTTGTCCATCATTTTGTTCCTTTGTCGCGTAAGGGCTTCCTCGAGCAACATTTTAAAAGGATCTCCTGCTTCATCATCTTTCTTTCATCCCCCATGGGTTGTTTTCGGGCTCGACACGACCGATCTGGAAAAGGCTCGACTGGTTCGAGTCCCAGCTTCTTGTACCCAGATCTTGTCGAGGACATGCATGAAGAAAAATAAATGAAGAGTAGACCGCTATGATACCACTGATCCATATTTATGAGCAGAATGAAATGAATAACAGACTGAATAGAATAACACAGAGATACAGAGAACAACAACATATATCTAGTGAACAATAACTTCTATTTAATAAATAAAATAGGCTGAAACTGTAAAACTACAAAACTAAAACAACTTGCTCGAATGGTGGTAGCTATCTCTGAGAAGGGATGTGGCTACTATGAGCATCCGTCTGAGCAGAATGATTACAATGAGGCTCCAGAGGCCTTTTTAACATTACTCATGAATGCCAAAATCCTAAACATCCAAAAACCTAACCCTAGGAGATGAAACACCAAAAGTTACGTGGGCCCCGATGGGTAAGTTGGTACATTAACTTCCTGGGGTCGTAACTTTTGCATACAACCTCCGTTTTAGGCACGTGATAGGCCGTTGGAAAGGTCGTTTCGAGAACTACACATTATTCCATCATACACTAACTTTGTCTACAATTTGACTGTGGCAAGCCAAAAAAAAAAACATTGTTTAGGGCTCCAAAATAGCTCTGGAAGTACAAAAAGATGTACTAACATGAAAACTTCCAAAATAAGCCAGTTCGATTAGGTGGGTGGCCACCAATCTCCACCTGGAAGATGTGTAGGGCTTAAGACAACCCCATAAGTGTAGAATCCACAATTACGAAGAAGTACATAAGAATGTGTTGAACTAAAACTGTCAAGAGGAGCCAGTTGGAATAGGTGGGTGGCCACCAATATCCACCTGGATCATATGTGTATCCATGTGGCAGGAAAACTATCAATCCCACGAAACCATGGTAAGATCTTTAAATTTCTGTAAGTGTTAAGCTATCATGAGTCCACGTAGATGGAAAAATGGTTAAGCATTGAGACTTCTCGGACAAACTTATGAAAGGAAAGTTACAAGATTATGAGTCTATGAGTTTGCGTAGATGGAAAAATGGTTAAGTGTTGAGACTTCTCGGACGGACTTATGAAAAGAAGGTGGGTGCCTTTCATTTGTGTATCCATGATTAATCCATGATATCTTACGGTCGTTCACAAACTCTTTTGTGGTCTTGTATTTAGACCCAACAGAGTTGTAAGTGTCACTGGTGGGTGCCTTTCATTTGTGTATCCATGATTTGATCAATTGTAGCCCGCTCAAGGTAGTCATGGTTGTGTTCTACAGGGGCTAAGTGCTTAGCTACCTTCAAGGTGTCTAGTAGAGGTGAAAGATATGGACGAAGGATTTCTAGATTAAAGATTGGACGCATGCTAAGGAATGGGGGAATACTTAATTCAAAAGCATTATCACATATAACCTTAATGATGGTGTAAGGCCCATATTGAAGTGTGTGAAGCTTGCGATGGGGTCTTGCAAGGAGCTCTTTCTACAAATGTAACCAAACCTTATCACCAACCTAAAACTTGTGTGAAGCTTGATGTTGATCATGTCTCTACTTGTACTTGGCATTGGATTTCCGCAAGATGTCATGGGCTTTATTGGTGGATGTGATGAATCCATTCAACAAATATGGTTGCCTTGTGAGCCTCGGTTTGAGCATGGGAATATTCTTCTTGTGTGGGTGCAATGGGAAGATCTACGTCAATTGGGGCCAATGGCTGGAACCCCAAGCACACCAGAAAAGGCCGTGGCTAGTAGAGCTATGAAGGCATTGATTGTAGTTATGTTAAACATAAGGAAGAATCTCTATGTTTGGAGTTTTAGATTCTCGGGATATGCTCAATCATCTCGTTGACTACCTTTGTTTGTTCATCGGTTTGGGGGTGGAAGGTAGTTGATTTGGTGAGCTTTGTGTCTATCAATGACCACAGACCGAACTAGAATGTACTCAAGAACTTGCTATCACGATCTGAAATAATAGTATGTGATAACTTGAACTAAACCCAAACACGCTCGAAGAAGAGCTTAGTAGTGGCTTTGGCTGTGATACTCTTCTTGCATAGTAGTCCATCCCTGAGATGAAAGTCTGGAACTGGTTTGGCTACGCTCAATGTTTGATAAGTAGTAGCAAAGTCAGAGTCATTGTTGTATAATTGTGGCCACTCGGAGGTCTCAATCCCACAAGAGTTAAGAACTATGGTTAGTGCCACAACCGTGGGTTGGCTAAGGCAGTCTGCAACATGGTTGGTGTTGCCCTTATTATACTTGATGTTCAAGTGGAATTGTTGTAGGTATGTGGACCACTTTTGATGGTGATCATTCTATAACTTTCCTTATATTTACATAGTTTGCAGAGGCATGTGATAAGTTTGGATGATCGTTTCCTGTCCTAGAATATAATGCTTCCATTGTTGACGTGCTCGCAAAATGGAGTACATCTCTTTGTCATAGTTGGGATATCTGCGAACAACATCAAATAGTGTTTCATTGTGATAGGCCATCGAATGTCCCTCCTTAGCGAGTGTTGATTAAGTGTTGAGACTTCTCGTCCAAATATAAGACCACAAAAGAGTTTGTGAACGACCGTAAGATATCATCCATCATCCTCATGAATGTCATTGGAGCATTAGTCAAGCCAAAAGGCATGAAAAACCACTCAAAAAAATCTTCTTTAGATTTTAAGGTTGTTTTCCATACATCAGTTTGTTTTATCGGAACCTCATGGTAGCCAGACTTAAGATCAATCTTACTAAATGAATTGACACATTTAAGTTGATCAAGAAGATCGCCAATCTAGGGATCATGTATCAATTGTTGACAATGATCTTATTTAGAGATCTATAATCAATACATAGTCACCATATCCCATCCTTATTTTGTACCAATACAATTGGGCTCCCACAAGGTGAGGAGCTCGGTCAAATATGGCCCTTGCGGATGAGCTCATGATTTCCTCATTCTCAAGAAGGGAGCACCTGTTTATTGGACCATTGGGTAAGCGTGCACCAGGTATCAAGTCAATGGAATGTTTGACTTGACAGTGTAGAGGCACCCTTGTAGGTGAAGTGAATATATCTCTATATTCCATTACAACCTTGTCCACTTGCTTCTATTGTGTAAAGAGATCCCATGCAGTGGCTATGGCAGTCACAATGACCTTTTTTTCACCTTTTGACTGGACCATGAAGAGGACAAACTTTGTAGTCTGAGAGATTACATTCTGGCACTGTTTTGTCAAGATCAATGAAATTGCAGTAGTTGGAGCTACCTCTGGTAACTTGTAGGGATGGCCTCCCAAAGTAACAATGACACTATGGAGCCAAGACTCATAAACAACATGATGTTTCCACATATAAGGTTGTCCTTAAAAAACATCACAAAATTCAAGTGGAGCAACATCATACAATACCTCATCTTTGAAGGGCTTGATGTCGTAGGATAGGCGACACTATTGGTTGATGTGAAGGTCTCGTCCCTAGCTTATCAACCGATGGTGTATGGTTAATGGTGTGGCATTGTCAACAATTTCAATCTCTTGATGACCTTGGCTGAGATCAGGTTATTTTGGATCCCATTGTCAACAATGAAATGTAGTGAGGTCCCCTTCACCCACATCTATGAATGGAAGAGGAGATCCCCCTCCTCAATCTCCTCTGACTTGTCTGGTTGGATATTTGCGGTTGTGATGGTAGCACTGGGTTCTGCATTGATGATCCACTTTCCTTGTTTTGAATTAGAGTCTGAGTCAAGGTTTGAATCCTTTTCTTTAAGCTTAGCCAACAATAACTATTTAGAGTGACATCCATCAGTGTTGTACCAGAAGATTTTGTGCAACTCACACCACTTTCCAATTTCCTTATGTATCTTTCCATTACCTTACTTTGCCTATGGCTTGGATTGATTGTCTTAAGGTTGGATTTCCTTTCTCTATCCCTTTCTTTGTGAGTTATGGTCGACTTTAACATACTTATGTAGTTGTGTATTTGCAAACCAATCTCCCACTTATTTTGCTTCTTAAATTTCTGCTCGATTTTGACAACATATCGATAGGCGACTCCCAATGAGGAGATGTCTAAGAAATGCATCTTAGTTTGGATGTACCTATGTAGACCACTGCGACACTTTAAGACCAGGTGCCACTCAGATTTTTTGATATCGATATTTGAGTGCAAGGTATGGAATATGTTGGTGTACTCTGACACCATCTGGTCTCTCTCATGACATCGAGTTTTCCATGTCATGTATTATTCATCATAGTTTCCAACTGGGTAGAATTCCTTCTTGAGGGCACCGACAAAGGCCACCCAAGTGGTCCTCTCCTAAATGTGATAGATTTGTCTTCGTTGTGTTTCTCCTAGTAACTTTCCCACCAAGCTTTGACATGGGGGAGGGCGTTAAGGAGCCCGAAGGTGATATTTTCAGTGTCAATTTTTTTTTGAATAGAGTAATGACACTCTAAAAGATTTAACCATTTATCCAAAGAATCTCCATCTATCAGGCCTTCAAATTAAGGGATATCAAAGTTAAATTCTAACTTGAAAGGTGTCGTACCTTCGAAATGGTTGATTGTTGAAGGTGCTAACTCGTCGTTGACATTCGTCGAAGGGTTTGGGAAAAGTTTTCCATCATCTCACTCCTTTGTCATGCAAGGGATTCCTCGAGCAACATCTTGAAAGGATCTTCTACTTTGTCATCTCTCTTTTCTTTCACCATGGGAGCCTACTTGGGCCGGTAAGAGCAGTTTTCCCCAAGTTAAACTAGCTCGAGATCCAACTCTCTATACCCTGACCTTGTCGGGGACATGCACCGAGAAATAAAAAAGAGCAGATTGCTCTGATACCACTAATATGAATTATATTGAGAACGAAATGGAAAACTGATCCATGTGGATATCGGTGGCCACCCACCTTTTCCAACTCGCTCAAAACAATTTTCTAGCAATTTACTATTTTTCGCAGTTTTTTAATTTATTATTGAGAAGCTCGATCCTGCAAAAGTTACGACCCCAGGAAGTTGATGTACTAACTTACCCAAATGGGGCCCACATGACTTTTGGCGCTTCATCTCCTAGGGTTAGGTTTTTGGATGTCCAGGGTTTTTTACATTCCTGTTTATTGTAAAAAGGCCTTCAGGGCCTCATTGTAATCATCGTCTTGTGAATGAGTGCAACCATCACATCTCTTCTTAAAGATAAGCCACCACCATTCCAACAAGCTTGTTTTTCGCTGCATTTTAAGGTTTCAACTTATTTCCTTATTGAATAGAAAACCATTTTTACTGTATCTTAGTTATTCTATGTTAAGCATCTTTTAATAATTTGTATTCATTTCATTATGCTCATAAAATCTAGATTAGTGGTATCAGAGCGGTCTACTCCTTGTCTTCTTAATGCATGTCCCCAACGAGGTCAGGGTACAAAGAATTGGGTCTCGAGCTTGTTTCTCTTCAAGACAAAAGATCTCGCACCCCCAAGTGACCTCTCATGGCATGAGAAAATAAATATGATGGGACAGGAGATCCTTTCAAAATGTTGCTTGAGGAAGCCCTCACACAACAGAGGAACGAGATGATGGATAATTTCACGCAAATCCTTCGGCAGTTACGAACAGGCGACGCACCTTCCTCGAGCGGAGGCACCGCCCCCTTCAAGGTACAAATCAACTTCGATATTCCTATATTTGAAGTTCAGATAGACGTAGATGTTGTAGACAAGTGGTTGAATCTACTAGAAGGGTATTTTTTTGTCCATAACTTTTCGAATAGAGAAAATATTACTTTTGCACTCCTCAAAGTCGTTCCCCATGTCAAATATTGGTGGGAAAATTTATGTGAGCAAAAAGAAACAGAAGAACTCTCATTATTTACAGTCGCGACCACCTGGGAATCCTTTAGGGATGCTATTAAGGAACAATACTACCCTGTCGGAAGTTATGACGACTTGTATACCAAATGGACCACACTGTGGCAATAAAGAGACAAAGAAGTGCCCGAGTTCACAAATATCTTCCATACGTTGCGCACCAAGTTGTGTATCAAAGATTCAGAGCGACATCTGGTGCTCAAGTATCGCAGTGCATTGCATAGATATATCCAAACAGAAATGGATTTTTTGGACATCTCTTCCTTGGGCGCAGCCTACCGATATGTTGTCAAAATCAAGCAGAAGCTCAAACAAAAGACGCGACAATTTGGGCATGGGAACCCCTCACAAAAAAATCCAGGAAGGGGCGGCCCCAACCCACAGAACAAAGGATAGAGCAAAGATAGACAGTATTAGGACCGCAAGCAAAGACGGACACCGGAAATACAAAGAAAGATACTGGGAAGTGGTGTGACTTCCATAAGAGCCCTTGGCATAACACTGTTGACTACAGCTCAAAACAGTCGTTGGTGGCCGAAGTGAAAGTTTATGAATCAGATGTGGGTTCTGACTCTGAGTTAGAACCATAAAGGGGAAGATGGATCATTGACACGGAACCCAGTGCCACCGTTTCTACCACCAAGCTCCAGCCTGGTGAACCAGATGAGCCAGAAGAAGGCAAGCTGTTATGGATAAATCCGTAAGTGCGAACACAAACCGATCTCCCTAGATCCACCTAGATCTAGAACAAAGCAAAACAGAATAATACTCTTTCCCTAGATTTCAACTATTGAATGAACTAGGAGGCAAGAATCATGAACATACCTTATGATCGCTTCCTTGGGTCTTTGTTGTTCCAGCTTCGCTCCAATGCTCTTGTGCAGTCAAGACCAGGACAACTCAAACCAATCGAAGTGAAAACAACTTAATATATTCAACAGTTAATCTATGTATATGATCAATGAATTATACAATAAAGTAGACATATCTTTATGGGAAAGGGACATATTACTGTATCATATTGATAGAAAGCAAAGATTACAACCTGAGCCTTGATGTTGCAAACCTCCTTTCGATGGCCCTTGGCTCTGACACACACACTTGCTCACTTGCATGAAGAAGATCAACCACCTTTGATAAAATTGCTGAAGTTCTCTAGCTGCTATAACATCAGTCCTTCACACAATCTTTCACTAATTCTCCAATGTCTTTTTAACCTTGTTTGCCTCTAACCTTTTCCATGAGAATTCCCTCAATATATAGGAGAGAATGAATTAGTTACTTGGATAAGAATGATCCCAAAATATTAGGAAATCCAGTACTTAGATAACCATTCGAATGCCATCTCATCCTTCTAGAAGATTC
>JASDQU010201425.1:0-18962 GCA_032191745.1 Picea mariana | reverse complement strand
AATTTTAGAAAGCCGTAAAAAGGCAGCCCATTTCTAAAGACTTTAATGAAATTCCAAAACAACGAATCTTAACAGCAAGATGACTTGGACACAGCATTAGCTTCAGAAAAACTTCAAATAGAGAAAAGCCCAATTCGAAAGACTAGAGCTAAAATCAGCGTATAACTTCGTACTAGATCACACCCTTACTCATAATTTTTACGAAAGACCAAAACCCTGGTAAAATTTAACATACCGGAGCTCTAAAGACGCAGGAATTTCTTGTCGGTGTGAGGCTTGATGGCGAACGAGCTCACAGCAGGGAGAAATGGTGGAATCCTTCCGAAGAGAGCATGACTGTGACCTCCCGGTGTTTGATTCATGGCATATTTGAAACCCTGAGATTGTTGATCGCAAGGAATTGGACAATAACGAAGATTGAAATGGTCAGGAAATAAATTACA
The DNA here is from genome assembly GCA_032191745.1 of Picea mariana. Taxonomy (NCBI): domain Eukaryota; kingdom Viridiplantae; phylum Streptophyta; class Pinopsida; order Pinales; family Pinaceae; genus Picea; species Picea mariana. The sequence goes on along the minus strand of JASDQU010201425.1, from coordinate 18,519 downwards.
TTTGTGTTTATTCGGGGATGAAAATGACGTGCGAATGAATCCAAGCCGTTCGATGGATTTCTATGAATGCGTCTAAATTGTGACACGTATACATTCGCTTTTTAGTGATTTTCGCATGTGGGGTATTTCGTGAAGTGATTCGTGTACTTTAAACATGCTATGTTTGGATTTTTTTTCATATTTTTCCAATCATTTTCGTTCAAAATTTAATAAACTGGTATCTTAATTGGAGGAATGGAAATGCCAAAGCAATATGAAGGGTGGCGTAAGGAAAAGTAAGAAAAATGATAGAAGAAAAGTTTTATTATATCTGTTGATAGGCATGGTATATAGCATTGAGTTAGTGTTGACTAACTATTAATCAATGGTTGACCATAAAATATGTATCCATTTTACCAAAGTTTTGATAAATAAAATTTTTTGTAAAATTTTAAATGTGATTTATCTCATTTATTATTGGCCAAAGACTTTAAAATCTTATTGCAGCCTTCACTCCTTCCAATGCAATTGTAATGTTATTTATTATGTTGTAGACTTTTATGGATAAAAGTGGATACATTCAATAATATTAAAATAATATTAAATATCTCTTTTTATGTTTTTAGCTTCTTACGTTTCATTGTTCATCTATCAAAGCAAAGGAATTCTTACGTTTCATTGTTCATCTATCAAAGCAAAGGAACATGGAGTGTAATATTCACTTCCTTTGAGGAAGCTTAATTGTAATAATGTAATTTATATTAATTTCTAAATAATAAAAAAATATTATTTATTTTCTTTTGTTTACAAAAAATGTGTTGAGTTTTTCTATAGTTTTAGATTAAATATTAAATTTTATTATTTTTTTAAATACTTATATTTATTTATTTGTTATGTTATTGGCAAATAAAATTGAGGTCTTATTGCACATTTACTGCGCCCTCTCGAGAGTAATAAAAAAAAAATTAATGTTTCATGTTTTATTAAAAAACATACTGTCAGTCTAAGCTAGGCTTAGCAAATTACATAACTCCAATTGAATTACATAACTCCAATTTTGCCGGATGGATATACAGTTGCATGCTTTGATGGTGCGGCTTTGCCAAATGGTGGTTGTTGTGGTGCAGGGGGTTTTTTCAAATCCCACCTTTCTAGAACTACCATGTGGTTTCTAAATTGCGGCGTAGGATCTAATAACAAAGCAGAGTTATTGGGCTTATAGGCGGCCCTCTATCTCGCCTCCAAATGGTCCATAAGTCACCTGCAAGTCCTTGGTGATTCTCGCATCATCATAGACTGGATATCCCAAAAGTCCAAGCTTAATTCCGTCCATTTTGATAGTTGGAAGAACAAAACGAGGAAGCTGTCCAATTCTTTCGCCGACATTATCTTCCATTATCTTCCATCACATTCCAACATTTTCATTTTATATTCATATCTTACTATGTGAATATAATTGTAGATACCATTAGCAATATATTATCTATACTATTTTTAAAACATTTTAATTTCTTACTATGAATTACTCTCTTGCATTGTTTTCATGTATTCAAACTTCGGCAGGTATTTGCTACCATGTAGCCTTGTTTCAATTATTTTTATTTTTTTCAAAATTTAATAAAGTARTATGYTTTTTTACCTAGTGAATGTGACTCTYTAAGTAATGAAAGTGTGTTSTGTATARTAATGAAAGGGTGTTGTGAAGAAAATWAAAAAAAATAATAGAAGAGWGGTTTTATGTAGATAACTTSTTGTATTTTTTTTTAGCAAATATCTATAGCWTTTYGGTATRGTAATGGAATYATACATGTTTTTTGGAAGATCTTGAATCAATAAAACAAAGYATAAGAATGTATTMTGAATATATTAAGAAAAATGTTGTAAATGGAGACCAACATGAAATGTGCCAAYTAATTTCCCACGATTGTTGGGATATAGGCAGATTTCTTGGCTYTTACTACTTTGCAGTTAGTTGAACCAAATCAGCAAAAAATAGAATATGGACATGCATAATTGTTTGATCAGTTTGTGTAACTATTTGATCAGTTTGTGTGAYTGTTTGATAGATGTTGTATATCTATGCAAKCCCGTAGAGGCAAAGCGGAGTGTGGGATGAGTGTAAGGAAGGTTGTAAGCYGGTGTTTGGTTGTTGYTATTCTCCCTTGATCAATAAGAATATYGATTTCTGAGTATGYAGGTTTCCACAGTGAGACATARTGTTAGAGATATTTATGGATCAAACCTGTGTGTGGAGTTTTGAAACATCCCAAAACTCCACACACAGGTTTGATCCAGAAATATATCTTACAAGAATATCAATTATCATTGCCCTATGGATGTTTCCCTTTTGAAGGGTTTTACCATGTAAATAATGTGTTCATTGTGTGATTGTTGCTTGCTTTATTTATGCCATTAAAATCTCGTTATGTTTATGCTTTTGTTGCCCAACAAGTGGTATCAGAGCTCAGAAAGAAGGAATAGTCAACAAGACTGTGTTTTTCGTTGAAGCAAAGAAGGATGGAGGACGGATTCGTGGACAAATTTGTTCTAAGGGCGATATTGGATGGCTTATTGTTGGTAATCCCATTCAAAGGGGGTGATATTCAATAACACACTTCAGATTTGCAAAATTTCTTAGATCATCATCGTAAGGACCTTTCAGAGGACGCAGTTATCTTTTGCATTATCACTCCCTTTATGAAACCTGTGGAACAATCTCGTTGAAAAGTCGTGGAGTGATCTCGTTGAAAAAAAAAATCGTTGAAGGTCATTTAATTTGAAGTTTGAATGCACAGGAAACAAGGTATATGCATAAGATACGAGGTATGAAGGATCGTTTTTATTAAGCACAACACATTCTTTATAAAGGATCACCTTGGTAAACTAATGGGAGGATGGTCCAATATATATGTTATAAAGAATCCACTTTATAAATGAAGAAGCGAATATTTTTAGTAAAAGGTTTTAAGGTATATTTATATTAAATATTTTTCGTGGTTTAAACCTTTTTTTCTTTTGAGGTTCAACCTTAAAATATAAGTTATTTATTCTTCCATATTAACAAGCTTGGTTTATTATAAGTTGTGGTTTGGGAGTTTGTACTAATGGAAAAAGTGGAGAGTTCAAAGTTTGAGGTGGAGAAATTCGACAGCAATAATAACTTTGAGCTATGGAAGCTCAAGATGTGAGATCTGCTTGTGCAACAAGGATTGCAAAAGGCATTGGCAGGCAAGACAAAGAAACCAACAAGCATGACAGACGAGGATGGGAAAGATCTGGATGCATGAGCCCTCGGTACCATTCATTTATGTTTGGTAGATGAAGTTTTGTTTAACATCGTTGGAGAGGAGACAACATTAGGCTTATGGAATAGACTGGAAAGCCTTTACATGACAAAGCCTTGATGAACAGAATCTTCTTGAAAAGACAGTTGTATAGCTTACGGATGAAAGAAGGTACAAAAATTATCAATCATTTAAATGTTTTCAATACTCTGATTTGTCAATTAAATAGTATGGATGTAAAATACGAAGATGAGGACAAAGCAGTCACATTATTGTGTTCATTACCTGAATCTTGGGATCATTTAGTCATATATATGTGGTTTAGCACAATAGATGCCATTGATTATGATATTGTTGTGGGAGCTCTGTTCTCTGAAGAGATCTGGAGGAAATCCAGTATAGAAACTTCTACATGAGAAGCAATGGTGACTAGTAGTCGATCTACAGAAAGAGGAGAGGATTCGAGTGAAGCATTCGGGTCTAAGTCAAAAGGCAGAAAGGGTAAGGGAAAATGTTGGTTTTGTGGTGTTGTGAGAAAAATCTCTCTACGACAAGGGGCAAACCACAACAGACAGAACGACACCCAAAAATCAACTCTGATCTCAACTATGCTATATAAAGGAAATGCTAACAAGAGAAGGCTAGGAGCCTACCTTGTCTGGATGTTTGAAGAAGACCACCGTTGAGCACATGACCCAAAGCTTTATACCTACAACTTGTCCTCAACAACCAAGATATGCAAGCATGTGGTATTGATATATAATGTTAGCACATCAATTGGCATAATCCATTAACATACATAACAAATACGTCCATGGAAAGAAATACAAATATTTGCAAGACATCAATTGGACGAAAAAAGAGTATTTCTATTAATGTAATCAACAGAAGTACATAGGTGACAAACTTCTGCCATGGCACATATCGGAACTGAGAAACTAAGTCCCTCCAGTTGGGCCTCCGCCACTTCAATCCTCCACAAAGGCAAGCTCACAAGTAGGAGTCAATGAGGTTCTCCATCAGAAGGCAAGAAGAGATTGGGGGCTGAACACAAGAAGTTCAGACTTTCAAGGACAGAGGGATGTAGACTCAGGATGAAGTGAAATTTATCCAGAGTATCTTAGCTCTCAATGTGTTGAATTCCTCCAAGGCTTGGATATGGCTCAAATTATAGCCTTTAGATAGACTTGAAGGGTCGAGTTAGAGTGTTTCCAATATATGGAAGGTCAAGGATCATGGATCACATGACATGGCATGAAAACCTGACATATTTTTTAATTTTTGAGCACCAAACCCAATCTACGCGGGCTATAGTGGAGCAACCTGCGTATATGCGAGTTGTATAACTAGTAGGTCACGTATATGGACAAAAATATGAATTTTTAGCTCTGGAGTGAACAAAAAGGGGAATTTGAGTTGGCAAAGGGAAATGGAAGGCCATCAAAGCAATATGCATGGAGTGAGGCAAAATTTTATATAACAGATGCCCCCTAATGTGTGAGGTCAAAGTAGTATCTGCGATGACCGAAATACATTATAGTTCCCAAAAGTGGAGTAATGAAGACTCAACTAGAAGTGCTAGTTACTCACGAAGATATTACAATTCGCATTGACTCTGTATACATGGTTGGCAGTCTGAATTACACTACAGATCCATGTGGATATATATCAAATAGTTGTTCATGGCCATGAATAGGCAATACAAAGTAGAGACATGCCATAGGCTGTCATAGTCACGAACAAGACACAGTGGAGTCCAGTCTCAAAATCAACCGAAGATATTTTTATACAATGGAGCACAATCTGATCTTCCATGATTACTAAATTCATATAGGTATTGGTCCGATGAAAGATAGTAGCATATATATGGGTTGCTACCATAAGCTGGAGGTCTTCTACACTATCCGTCAAAGGTGCAAGTCTACACTATGTTAACAAAGGAGTTGAAGTCGAACACAATGAGACTTTGTTTGATTACTGGTCATCAAGGTATATTGTTAACAAATGTGAGACAACCCACCAATAATGAAAGTAGGTATCAAGGAACCGAGTACATTCCACAAGTGTAAATAAGGGTGTTGAGGTCGAACACTTGAAGAATCCATCGATCAAGAGACATTGATGTATTCCCAACTATTGATGGCGGGAGAACCTGCCACTAATGACTGCAAGCCTCTAGGTACTCATAAGACTTTAGATCTTGATTCCATGATAGATGAGCTGATGGAAGGAGACTAGTTAAAAGGAGATAATTAAGGTATCTATCATCATCCATCACGAGGTACAAAGCAATAGCTTGATAATTAGGAGGAGCTCGAACGAATAGGATGTTCACGAACCAACGACCATGTGCGTCTCTTGCATGCACCAGATGCAAGTAGTACACGAAAGGGACCCTCTAAATAACAACTAAGGAGGAAGAATGCTGACAAAGGCGAGGAAACCACCAATAGGGCTAATGGAACCCAAGACACTGCACGAATCCCAATGTGTGAATAAATTTCTTGTCGTCAAACACAAGGGAAATCCCCTAGTCAGCGACCAATGAGGAGGTGTCATATGTTGGTTTGAGGTTACCTACCAATGATGAAAGTAGACCTAGAGTGCAAGGTAGGACAACAACTTCATGTGATTCTGAAATCCACTGTGGGTATGGCTGACATGCAAATTCAAGAGTTCTAAGGAAAGGTCGACACAGGCTTATACTTCCTTTGAACAAGAGCATGAGACAAACAGACAACTCAGGCAGTATAGTCTTAACACTGATCATTAACAAAAGTTTGTGATGCAAGAGGCATCAACAAACTCTCTATAGTCATTGTAAGAGTAACCAGTCGGAGAAGTAAAATCTAAGTAGCAAGGTCAACTTCCTAGGGCCATGCTAAACCCAAACCTTGGATGAAATGGACTCAAGAGTTTGTGCTATGTTCAAAGGTGACACGACCGTTGTTGATAGGAGATAATATTATTTTCTCTCCTGTTTTTTTTTTTTGTTTTTCGTAGGGAAAGAAATGTTATGATACAATAGAGAAAATGAGTGTCGTGAGTAAGCAACTAGTTCCAAGCAATGGAACATAGCTATGCTCAATGCAAGGGAATGCATGTGGGGCATGGACACTCGGGGGGATGTTTCATCTACACGTAAAGGGTGTCAAGCTGCAAAGGATATATGAAAGGCATTGCTTGTCTAGTGATGAGAATTGTTGAGGCGAGAGGCTTATAACGAGAAAGTGGGAGTCGACAATAGGCTCAACAATGCAAGCAGGATAATGGGATGCAATTACAACTTAACTCAAAATGTCCTTTTTCAAAGATGTTAGTCTCCTAGGCCCGAAAAAAGGTATAAAAGAATACCCAGGATAACTCTTCTAGCCAATAGCGACTAGAGTATTCATTTTTTGTAAGTAGTCTACTTGGTCTAAAAAAGGGTTAAACTTATACCAAATAGATGTCCTTTCAAAATCACTTAATGAGAGTGAAAGAGACAAGTTCACTCAACAATCTTTTCGCATTTTCGAGAGTTGGAAAAGAGCTTAACCAAGACTAGGGGGAGTCCCATAGGTAATGGTCAGAATGATCTCGAGTAAGAAAACAGGGTTCGAACACAGAGTCATATTGGGACTAAAAGGAACTCATGGTCCTATGGAATAACATCTGCATGGGCACCAAATGGAAAAAGTGTTCTAACTAGGGCACCAATGTTTGGTAAGGCTCTACCACTTAATAACGACACTTCTAGTAGCAGTGAGAAGGTTCAGTGTCGTTAAGAAATGGGTTCGTACCTAATGCGTATGAATCACGGTCATAGGACGATGCAAAAATGAAAAGCGGAGTGAAAGCCTCTCATATATGCCGGTGAGAGAAATCCATTAAAAGCCCTGGACAAAACCACTAAAAACCAAGTCCTTCCACTGCGTTGTTAGTCCATAAGGCCAAAAATAGAAGAGAATAGGGTAAAATTATAGAAAACTTGTTATGTTTAATTAGAAATTTTGTAATTCTCCATTGATCAATAAGAATATTGATTATCATTGCCCTGTGGATATTTCCCTTATGAAAGGTTCTACCACGTAAATACTATGTTCATTGTGTGATTGTTGCTTGCTTTATTTCTGCCATTAAAATCTTGTTCTTTTTATGCTTCCGCTGCCCAACAGAAAGGGGTTATCTTGACAAACCATATAAGTGTGCTTCTTCTTTCTTTCTCAGTGTAATTAATGCATTATCTTGCATTTTTTGCATAACCTGAAATGAACATGGTGGAAAATGTTGACTCGACAAAATTATAGTAAAATGTCATAAGACTATATATGCCATAATATATCTTTTTTTTGTGTGGCCTACAACTCGTTGATAGTCAACTCTTTGTATTGGTAAAATTAAATGATAATAAAAAAAAGTTCTTCTTAAGAGTCTTTCTTTTTTTTTACAAGTTTATAATTAATCATTGAGTCATCATTGAAGTATAATGGAATAATATAACTTTAATTACAATATTTTGATACATTATCAAAATGAGAATATCCTTAAATTATTTCGACATTTTCATCAACCCGCGTATCGGTATGCTAGTTGAAAAAATGATTAAACTACGTCAAATTTTATCTTCAAAGTGTCTCATTTACATAAATTTAGTAGAAGCCTTCGATAATTATATATTATTAAACATACATCAATTGCATGGGAGAGTGTCATTTTGAATGTAGGACAGGTAAAATCATTTATACCTTGGATGATAACAAATCCAAACATCGTTTGGATGACTTTTTGGGACTAAGCCGAGTTAATGGGTAAAAATTGGCCAGAATAACCTAAAGTCATATAATTAGGGCATGCAAATAACTTCAATCATAACTTATGGAATAGGAAGATTAGAGTCATGATTAATCTCTTGTATTGTGTTTAAATGCATTTAGTGAAACTAAATATTGTTTTCGTTGTGGGTATTAATAAGTTAAATAAACGTAAGGTTGATAGATTCAAAGATGAGAGGGGATGTATTTAATTTCGAAGAATAAAAGAAATTGAATTTGCATGGGATTTAGGGATGACCGCAAATAACAGGGTAGAGGCTTTGGTAATGTTTCAAGGACTCGCACTATTAAAGGAACAAGGATGTCCCAAATAACAACAATCAGTGATTTGTCCATTGTTGTTCGAGCTCAAGCTTGAACAACAAATAATTGTTAATCTCAAGCTCAAGCTCTCTTGTATGACACAAATAATTATTAATCTAAGCTTATGGTTCAAAGAGATATCATTTTTTCAGGTGTTGAGAACCCAAAATGGGTGGGTCAATGCCCAAGGTAATCTAAGCATACAATTAGGAGGAGTCATCAAGTTAATTAGGGGGGCATTGAACTATGCCTCACTCCCATGACTCAATCGACATGTATGGAGACAATGCCAATCCAAGACAAATGTCAAGTCATGTTTCATGAACTTGACGGGGAACTAAGTCCACAACTCCTCTAGAAGTTGTTTGTTGTTGGCCCCCCATGACATTTGTGTCAACTAAGGACCCATTGAAAAATGGATGCTTTAAGGGTTTTATGAAGAGGAGAGTGTTGTGCATTCTTGATAGACAATGGAAGGTTTAATTGAAGATGGAAATCATATCTAGCTTTCTAAAGCTAAGGTGCATCCTGTGGAGCCAAACATGGATTGGTATATTTTTGTAATTTTTATTAATGGGACATCATCCAAGTGCTTCACCCCCTCGAGGGGTTCGGGACAAGGATACCCCCTCTCTATTTTATTGGTCATCATAATAGAAGAAGGATTGACAAAGACAATATTGGAAGCAAAGAGAGTAGGCACAAGATATTGGGTGTAGTTGGGAAAAGAGTTAATTCTAATCTATCTTTTGTATGTTGATGAGATGGGTATTTTGAAGAAAGGTTTAGATTTTGTCGTAGCTCCTAAAATTGTTCCCATAAAGAGCACAGAGGACAACATTAAAACCTTGAATGAAGAGGAAAAGGAAGCCATAAGACAAGATTGTGTGTTGGTTATAAGAATTGAAAAACCCACAAAAAGCAACCTGAATAAGAAGGAGTGGGAAGCCCTTAGGAACTTGAGAAGCAATGATGGCATTGTGGTTTTGAAAGTTAAGAAAGGTGGGTCAATTTTCATGAACAAAATAGATTATGATACTAAGATGATTGAGCAACTCACCACGCGTGGGAGTTACAAAAAGTAGAGTAGTAACCCAACATCCAAAGTAATTAAGGAGGTCAAGAAAGTTATAAAAGATTCCAAACTCGATGAAAGGATGAAGAAGTGACTTTCTCCGAGCTGTGAAGTCACCACCATAATATATGGCCTCACAAAGATCCATAAGGAAGGGGTTCCACTTAGACCGATTGTCAACACAATCAAATCCCCAACCTATGAAATAACAAAGTATGTGGCGAATCTCTTAGGTCCTTTAGTAGGTGACACTGACTCATACATACAGGATTCAAGTGACTTTGTGAACATCATCAAAGGAGAGAAAGTTGAACCAGGCGACATGCTCATAAACTTTGATGTCGTTTCACTTTTTACAAAAATTCCTTTAAATGAGGTTGTTCATGTTAGTAATGAAGTCACAAAGCTGGAAACAACAAGATTAGTAGAGGTATGTCTCACATCAAACTTTTTTAGTTTTCAAGGAGAGTTTTTTGAGCAAATAAGTGGTGTGGCAATGGGCTCCCCTTTGTCGCCAATAGTGGCCAACATCTTCATGGAGAAGTTTGAGAAAAGAGCTCTTGACTCATACCCCTTAATGTTGTACTATGTTGTCATTGATGTCAAAGGATTAATGTCAAAGGGTTGATGTCAAATGGTGTCATAGTGATGTTTTTGCATCATTGATGTTATTGATTGTTGGATTATGTTGTAATTGATGTCAAAGGGTTGATGTCAAGTGGTTTCATAGTGACGTGTTGTCATAAATGTCAAGGTTGATAGAAAAGGAAGTTGTATCATTGATGTCATGTCATGGTTGATAGGAAGAACCAAATGGGTGAACTTCAAAGTGGTCCCATTATGGTGAAAGCCCTCACGAGAAGACGCTCTTGAATAAATTTCTCAAAGTGGTCCCCTTATGATGAAATCCCTCACGGGAAGATGCTTTGCAAAGTTCAAATGGTTAAATGGTTGAGAAATCCTAACAGTGTGGTTTAGGGACTCAAAATTTGGTTGAGGAATAATGTAATGAAGATCGGTGAATTTGCAGGTGAGACTATTCTAGATGGATAGTATATGTCATGTCGTTTCTGGTGATATGTGGTACACCACGTGGATCCTCATGGTTAGGGATATGTGGCCTTATGAAGTTGGATAACCCTCATGAGTTATCTAGAAGCCCCTATAAGGTCAAAGAAGTCAAACTAGTTTAGAAGCTCCTAGAAGAAGTTTGACTAGTCAAAGTGGTTGTAACTAGGAGTTAATCATGGATTGAGATGCAAAAATAAAATAATTAAAAATAAATTAGTTGCAACTAGAAGTGGTGAGATTACTATTTGTGGATAAAGTGGTTGTAAGTGGACAAAGTGGTTAGAAGTTGGTTAGCCCTTAAAGAATGAAGTTGGTTAGAAAATAACCCCTAGAGGAAGCTACTTGGAGAGTATAAATAAGAGAGCAAGGGTCTCTTATGTTGATGATATTTTGAGCATATTGAATATCTATTATCTTGTGTAAGGTTTATTGCAGGTACCGATTGATACATCTGAAGTTACGCAAGTTTGAGGTAGCAAAGGAAGGTTGAGAACGAAAGTTTCGGAGCTTCGGAAAAACCCTAGTTTATGAAGCGTACGCAAGCTGCAGTGGAAGAGGTCACGTACATACGCGGGCTGTCGTGGCTAAGGTAGCGTACATGCGCGCATTGTAGAAGGACGGGGCACATATAGTTGAAAGGGTCATGAAAATTGAATAGATGTTGGTGCCATGTCCCTAAAGTTTGAAGCAAGTTTCTAGGTCAACATTCTACAGGTTCATATCATCTACAGAAGTTATGATACGGTTACATGTTTGTTTTGATGCTTAGATATGCTTATTATATGGTGAATGCTTGAAGCATTCGTGGTATGGTTGTTCTGAGATCTGGATTTGGTATATGTTGGTTGATTGACTGAGTGACCAACATTCTTATGAATGGTACAGTTCTAATATGGTTGAGGGATATCTATGTTGTATGGTGATATATGAATGAGGGACATGCATAGGTTGTTGGAGATGATTCATTGATCACATGGTACAGATGACACATGTTGGATGCAGTGACAAGTTGGATGATGATGTATACATGTGGATGTGACAGAGGCAACAAAGTTTTAGAGTTGCATAAACCAGTAACCCTAGTTTTTTGAAGGTGTACACAGGATGACATAGGAAAGGACGCGTACATACGCATGTTGTAGTATAGATAGGTCACATACCTGTTGATACATGCCAGTAGCTAAGTATGAATGGATAATATGTTTGAAGTGGTTGCTAACTAAAGTTTTGAAATAAGTGTAAAAAGAGCCCTACACTGATTCACCCCCCTCTCAATGTGGTTGATGTGTCTAACACCTAAAACCTATGAGATGGAAGAGGTATGTAGAAGACATCAATATGAAGTGGGCTCATGTTAATGATGAATTAAACGAGTTCTTTGAGCACCTTAATAGAATCTCTCTAGACATCAAGTTTACCATGGAATTGGAAGAAAAAAAAAAACATCCCTTTCCTGGATGTGATGATTACCAAGAAGCAAGATGGAACTCTTGGGCATAAAGTCTTTAGGAATAAAACTCATATTGATAGCTACCTTTACTTCTACTCCCACCACAACTACATTTCATCTAGACTAGACTTGAGCATTTGAATCTCTTGTTTGTCAGCAACTCTGGCCTGTTCCAGTCCTTTATTTATCTCATCTCTAATATTTTTCTTTCTATTTCTTATTTGACTTTGCAGCTGAGCTATCATTTGATTCCTTTGCTTAAGCCTTGCTTTCAAGTTATCAACTGAAAACAAATTGGGCGTTGCAAAAGCTTCTAAAGAGCCTGCTACCTCTGTAGCAAAATCCTTGTCCTCTAGAATTTGTCCATCAACAAGTACCCTGTGCTTTTTTACCATTGTACCTTCTTTCAGGTGCATTTCTTGTTTCACTACAGCTTTCCTCTTCCTACTAAAAAAGAAGTCCGAGGAAGGTATTTCTTCAATAGAGATTGGGGTGAGATCGCTTATGTACATAACTTCAAGATTGGGAGTCCCAAAAGTTGACTGTAAAGGAGTCAATGCTATAATAGGACTACATAACTCAGTGAATTGTGTTCCTTCTGCTGTTTTGGGGGTATCAACAGGAATAGTTGTACGATAAAGGAGAAGCCATTTGATTCAGTTTTAAAGGTGTCTCAGACTTAGAATCTGTTTCAAACCCTGGATGCTCTCTCTGCAAAGTTTCTGCTTTTTGTGAAGACACTTTAGGATTCTTTGGGTCTTCCTCTGTAGTCTCTTTATTCAGAGATTTTGGTTCGAAACCTGGAGGTATACTTTCTTGTTATGATGGGGGGGTTATTGATTCTCCCTGTAGTATCCTTGGCAACCCACTTCGTCTGTGCTTCTGGAAAGCAAGAAAGATGGCCTGTAGGTCAAGGGGTAACCCCTAGACTCTGTCTAATATCTTCTCATAGGCTCTAGCTACTTTAAATATGTCGTCACATGGGGAGTCTTCATGCTCATACATTTTCATATTGCAATGAGCTAGATGATTTCCCACAACTTGATATGGATCATGCCTTCGGAGTTCAACATCTACCAGTTTAATGTCTTCAAGTGCTGCAACTTCTACCTTGGAATGGCCAAAATTTAGCAATGAAAACCTCCCAATCTGTACAGGAAAAGCTGGCCAGAATTTCTTTTGAACTGCTTTTAACTCTTTGCCAATGCCTCCTGTTATTATTTGATAAGCTACTTCTCTGCACAACAGTCTGTCAGGGATAAATTTTGGGAGAGCATGAGGGTGAATTGAACATCCGAAGACTCTAACATAAGAGAAATTATCTTCGATAAACCAATCTGCAACTGTCTTGAGGTTTCCCATGATTTGCTCCGAAATCCGAGGGGGTGGGTATCCATACAATATTTGGTGCACAGGAATCACTACATAGTGACAGATTTTGTAAAAGAAATCTTTTGCTTTTTCTTCTCATGGTTGAGAGTGATTGAAATGGATGGGTTCTGCACAGGTTGGATTCCAACTCCAATTCATCAATGGTAAAGGGGTCATATAACATATAGCATCCATGACATACGCTGCCATGTAAAAAGACGTTGGTTGGCCTTTTGAATTTGCCATTTGGTACTCAACAATCTCCTTGGTTAGGTTATCTGATAGAATCTTACCCCAGTTGAAAGTGTAGCCCTCGACTACCTCGTGTATAATTGGCACCCATTCTGTGGGGAAATGGGTAGGGCTTTTCCTCCCAAACAATCTACATAACATCATTTCTATATAGACCATATATTCATTTAACGATGTTGTGGAATAAATGCCATGGGTATCAGCTCTAAATTTTGTTGGAATTCCCCACCATCCTTTGATTATATCTGGATAGGTTTGGTCAAATTCTGTACACTCCTTTCGTTGAAACTCTTCTACAAATTCAACATTATAAATATATTTAGAAACATGGGATAGCTTGTACATTACTTGAATGTGTTCTGGCCTGAATGAGCCAACGATGGGCTTTTGATGGTTCGTGATGCTCCTGGTCTGCACATCGGTGTTCAACACAACATAGTTTATCATGTCATTGTATGGCATGAGCTTCGGTCGTGTAGCTACTTTATGGAGCTCGGCCTCTGCTATATCTCTGAGTTTATTTTCAGTCTTATCAATCCTTTCGTTTCCAAAATCGTCTGGGAAATTCTTAAGCTCATTCTCCAAGATTTCAAAAATCTGCATCCAGGACCTGACCGAATCTACAACATGTGGTGTGGTATCAGATAAAACATCTGAGTTCGGATTTGAGCTTTCACCGGGGTCGTCACTCTTTTTTCTGCGTTTTCCTGGGTGCCATGATACCTGTGATAAAAAGCGAGTAGTTGTTACAGAAAAGAAGGCGTAAGCTTTCTCAGATACAACTTGCTAATTTATTGAAAGTGAGAAAGAAATTTGAATTAGAAACCTTTATTCGCCTTCAGCCCGCCTTAATTAGACTGTGCTTCTACGTGCGATAAAATCATTTGCCTTAATGAGGAGAGTACAACTGGAGATACGTGTCTTACACTATAAGATATTTCATTAATCTATAATAAATGCTGCCAATTTTCGGTGATCCGAAATCGGGAGTTCGAATGAAATGTCTTTGAAAAATCCCGAAAAGCGAAAATGCGAAAAACCAATTTATATCGTTAACCTTTGTTTTGATGTTAAGTTAATCACACTTAAGCGCTTGATACTTTCGGGACTTCATGTTTCGGGGTTTTTTTTGAGTGAGATGAGTGATATTTCTCTGATTTAAAAAAAATAAAAATGTGATTGATTAACAACATATTAAGTATGTTTAAAATTTAACTAATCGCGATTAAACTGGATTTTGGGACTTAGGCATCGGGATTTTGAACTTTTGTTTGAGTTGAGATTCCCGAAAACGAAAATACGATAAGCTTAAATTACCGTTAAACGTTTTTTAATTATTGTTAACAACTCGGTTTAATTTCTTTTAAATTTACTTTTCGTGACTTCGGTATTGGGACTTTGGGGTTGTCGTTAAATATCAAACTGCATAAATAGTAGAACCCTGAAACCCGAAACTCTTGAAGAGCTTTTCGCACTTTGACCCCTTTTTTAAAATCAAGGGCGGCTCCATAATCAAAAAAATTATTTTAGTTTAAGGTTTTTAGGAAAAATAAAGTTTGTTTCAACAGAGGCTCCATCTAGGGATCTCGTCTCCTTGCTTGACGAGAAGAACATGTAGACTGAGTGCCTTCATTGGGTGAATGGAGTCATTATTGCAATTCTGTGAAACGCATTCTGGAGAAAACACAAAACAGGGCTTTAAGATTTCATCCTTAACTTTGAAAACTCTTCAAAACTAGAACATTTTGTGATCTCGAGTTAGGCTTAAAATAGTTTTCCTTTCCTAAAACTGACCTCAGATTTGTATAAGGTAATCAAAACAACCTTAAACGTTCTACCAGGTTTTATTTGATCTTGTTCGCATTAAGGTGAAGTAATTCCAATGTTTTAAGTTAGGGAATCCCATAAGCTTAGAATGTGGATCTAGCCGAAAAGAGAAGTAGTTACCGGAGCATCTTGTAATTCATGTGTAACAACCTATCAGATATGTAGACATTGCTTCACTGCCAGCGAGCCTTTTCAATACCCCGGTGAAATTATCAGATTCCCACATTGAATTTCCTTTCACCACTTCAATTAATATTTTAGCATTTAAATGTTGAGATGAGGGCAATCATATAATGAATTTCCTTTCATCATCTCTTTGGACTAGATGGGGGCAATCATTTAAATGATTTTCCTTTCACCATCTGTTTTTTTTTTTTTTAAATGAAGTTGGGGCAATCAATCGGTATGCAATATACCCAGGAAAATATCTATTTATAATTTAACAACAAAGGTCTGTTAACTCACTTTAATTGCTCTGGACTAATCCTCTCCTCACCTTCAAACATCTTTGGCTTCGGAGAGATTCTTAAGGGGAATTCTTATTATATTTTTCAGGGATTTTCCTTGAGCGAAACCAATCAGTTTATTCTTGTTAGAATGACTGAGAGAGCTAGGATTAGCCTAGACATACTTCCAATTCAGCTAAAGTTAGAGGAACTATAAATTTTTTACTTGTTCTCGTTTTTGAAGGTTAGTTTATGAGTTTCCAAAGTTAAGGTGAGACCTTTCTTCTCTTATGAAGCTTATGGGAAGATATCAAGGACTAGGTGAAGAGAAAACTTGATCATAGACAGGGGAAAAGCAAGGGTTTTTAGATATTCTGTTGTGGGTGCAATTTCTCTTAACAAGTTTCTTACTCAACTCGAAACTTTTCCTTACATTCTCTTTATTGCTTATTTTTCATATATATATATATATATTTTGAAAAGTTGCTTTTCATTTCTCTGATTAAAATTTTAGTGTTAATATTTAGTAAACATGAGATTATTGTCTTACTCGTTTACATCTCCTGGGATATTATAACCTAAGTTTTTAAGACATAAATTTATACCTCTACAGTTTTTATACTTCTAGCCAAAAACATTGTTATTCCATTACCTTTTTCGGGAGACATTTAATGTGAGTATCCATACATGTCACCTTTTTGATGTTTGTAGTCTCTTGGCTTATCAGCAGGTCTCCTGCAATAAGATAATCATGATAGCTATCAGGAACTCTAGTAGATTGGAAACCTTCTTATTGCAATTTTTTACCTATTTTGTATATATATATTTTTATTTTGGTTTTAAACCGACTTTTTATATTTACAATAAAAAAATAAAAACTTATCGAAAGAAAGATAACTATAAACAAAACATGAAAACAAAACGATATGTACAATGAGATTTCGGAAACATATTACTGCATAAAATGCTTAAGGTACTGCCCGTTGACAGGGGCAGTAAGAATCTTTCCGTCAAGGTTTTCTAATAGAAATGCATTCTTTCCTTCAGAGGCTGTAATTTTGTATGGTCTGCACCAGATCTGATCAAACATACATGTTTACCAGCATCTTCCTTCCTGGCTTCCCATTTTAGGACCAAATCACTAGGGAGGAATTCTCTGTCTTTAGTTTTTTGGTCAAATAAGGCTTTCATATTATCTTGATACCTTTGTAGCTTTTCATCTACTTCTGCCCTATTTAGTTGAACTTCAATCAGCGGATTTATCCTCCTGGTAATGTCATTTGGTTCTTCTTGTGAGACTTACCAGAGTTTCATTACTGGTAGCGCTAGATTTATTGGTAAAATGACGTCAGTTCCATATACCATCTGAAATGGAGACATTCTGATTGACGTTTTTGTGCTTATCCTGTTAGCCCATAAAGCATACTTTAAATGCACATGCCATGCTTTCTTATTTTCGGTCAATACTTTCTTAATTATAGTGATTAGACTTTTGTTAGATGACTCAGCTAATCCATTTCCCTGTGGATAATAGGTCGTGGAGTGTCCTAGCACAATATTATATTTTTGTCAAAAGCTTATCATGGCCATGGAATTGAAGGCCTGAGCATTATCAGTCACTATTTTTCGGGGACAACCAAATCTTGATAGGATATTCTCCTCTAGAAAGCTGATTAGTACTGCGTCAGTTGCGTTTCGCGTAGGAATAGCTTCCACCCATTTAGTGAAATGGTCTATAGCGGTTAGAATCCATTTGTGTTGAGCACTCGAGTGTGGATGGATTTCTCCAATAAAATCAAGACCCCATTGCTGAAAAGGAGCTTCAGTTTTAACTGGCACTAAAGGTAATGCCGGGACTTTCTGCTTGCCTGTAAACAACTGACAAGGATTACAAGTTTAGACTTTAGTATTTACATCAGTGAATAATTTCGGCCAGTAATACCCGACTCTTAGGATTTTATAAGCCGTTGCTCTCCAAGCGTGGTGTCCTCCACACACTCCTTCGTGGAATTTGTCTATGACCTTTTCTGTTTCAAATTCTACTAAACAACTCAACAAGAAACCCAGGGGATCTTTCCAATACAATTGATCATCTATAATACAATATTTTACAACGCGTAATTTCAATGTCCTAGATTTAGATGATGTTAGTTCACTGGGACACTGGAGGGTCAATAAATAAGAAACGATGTCGCGGTACCAAATTGAAGAAGAGATTTTTTCTAGAATTTCGGTTGTGTGCACAGTGACATCGAGTTCATCTATCTCCAAGAATACTTTGTTTTCTTGTAGATGATTTATTCTGAGTGATTTCAAATTTGATTCAGCCAACAATTTAGCCAAACCTTGACCTTTGATAAGTTTAGTTGGTTTGAATTCTAGGTCGAACTCTTGAATTTTGGCTAACCATCTGCCTCTCCTTCCATCACTGTCAGGTTGAACCAGTATATCTTTAACATAACTGGTAGGCACATAGGCAATGATCTTTGAATGAAGTACGTAAGTTTTGAAAGCTTTGAAAGCTTTCACCATTGCATAAGCTTGTTTTTCCAATATGTCGTATTTTAGCTCAACGTCTCTGAGACTTTTACTAAAAAATGCAATGGGCTGCTCAAAACCCTCGTCATTTTTTTGTAACAATACAACT
>JASDQU010201424.1:0-15761 GCA_032191745.1 Picea mariana | reverse complement strand
ATCTCCTTAAGAAACTCTTGCACAACTATTGCTCTGTCAGTTGGATTATCCCAGCTCACTAGAGTTTTGCACTTTCTTCCATAAAGTGCTTCAAATGGGCTCATCTTCAATGATTCATGATACCCATTATTGTAGGCGAATTCTACCAAATGCAAGTAGTCTTCCCATCTTGATGGTTTGTCCATCATGTACATTCTCAACATGTCCTCTATTACTCTATTCACCCTCTCTGTCTGTCCATCAAACTCGGGATGATATGCTGTACTAAAATTCATATTTGTTCTGAATCCTTTGAACAGTCCTTTCTAGAAATTCGAGGTGAATTTTGGGTCCCTATTAGACACAATCGTTTTAGGAATTTCATACAAGCATGCCACTTCTTTTAAGAATATGTCAGCAACATCTGTTGCCTTGTGAGTGGTTTTCAGTGGAATAAAATGGGCATCTTTTGTAATCTTGTCCACCAAAACCATGATCAAATCATGCTACTTGCTTGTTCTGGGCAATCCTGTAATAAAATCCATGGTCACCACTTCCCACTTCCATTCAGGAATGGGTAAAGGCTACAACAATCCTGCTGGGTGCCTATGTTCAACCTTAACTTTCTATCATTCCATACATCTGGCGATGTATTCAATGATCTCTCTCTTCATACCCGGCCAAAAGTAATGGCTTTTGACTGCTGCCACAGTCTTATGATATCCAAGGTGTCCAACACAAGTCACGTTATACATTTCTTTTAGAATCACAAGTTTCAATTCCTGGACATTGGGTATATACCCTCTATCTTTATACAAAAGTAATTCATCAACTTCCAAGGTGTAACTTTCCCTTTTCTGTGGCCTTTCACTCTACTGTAGCTTTTCTTCCAAATCTCTGTACTGCAAATATTCATTTGCAGCTTCCAAAATTATATCCTTAATATCAGTCCTATACATGCTAATGGATGTAGCATGTAAGTCATGCAATTTTATGCTGAGTGCATCAGGCACCTTGTTTTCCTTCCCCTTGATATGCTTGATATCAAAGTCATATTCACACAGAAATTCCAGCCACCTGCATTGTCTAGCATTTAAGGTTGGCTGATCAAACAAATATTTCAGACCATTGTGGTCTGTTCTCAATTTGAATCTCCTTCCCATGAGGTAATGTCTCCATTTCCTCATAGCGTGGATGATTGTTGCCAGCTCCAAATCGTGAGTGGAATAATTCATTTCATGCTTTTTCAGCTTCTTGGACTCATAACAGATTACAAATCCATCTTGGTTGAGATATCCTCCCAACCCTTCCTTACACACATCTGTGCACACCACAAAATCCATATTTGGATCTGCAATCCTTAAGATTGGGGCATTGGTTAACAGTTGCTTCAATTACTGGAAACCTTTCTCACACTCTTTAGTCCACTGAAACGTTTTCTCCTTCCTTTGCAAGGAAGTGATAGCGTGAGATATCTTTGAGAACCCTATTATAAACCCTCTGTAGTATCCCGCTAGACCCATAAAGGATCTGACTTCTGCCACATTCCTTGGCACTGACCATTCTCGGATGGCCTCAACCTTCTCAGGATCCAAAACTATCCCTTCTTCCAAAATAATGTGCCCCAAGTAATGGATCTGCCTTTGGTAAAATGAGCATTTGCTCAATTTGGCATACAGTTTATGTCCTCTCAACACTTGTAGCACTAGTCTCAGGTGTTGTTCATGATCTTATTTTGACTTGGAATATACCAAGATGTCATCGAGGAAGACTATGAAAAACTTGTCTAAATAGTCCCTGAATACACCATTCATCAAACACATAAAAACAACAGGTGTGTTTCACAGTCCAAACAACACCACTGTGAACTCATAATGACCATACCTTGTTCTAAAGGCGGTCTTGATGATGTCCTCATCCTTTATTCTCACCTGCTGATATCCAAATCTGAGATCTATCTTTGAAAATATTTTTGCACCCTTCAACTGATCGAAAATATCATCAATCCTCGACAGAGGATACTTGTTCTTGATAGTTACCTTGTTCAACTGTCGGAAATCAATGCACAGCCTCAACGTCCCATCCTTCTTCTTCACGAACAGGACTAGGGCACCCCAAGGTGACATGCTGGGAAAAATGTACCTCTTCTTTAGAATCTCTTCAAGATGCAATTTCAACTCTTTCATCTCTGGCGTACTCATTCTATAAGGAGGTTTTGACACTGGAGCTACTCCAAGCATCAAATTTATAGAAAAATCGATGTCTCTCTTCGGAGGTAGTCCAGGTACCTCCTGAAATATGTCCTTGAACTCTGTGAGTACCTCATGGTCCCCAATATTTGAGACTTCATCTCTGTATGCTTCCTCCACACGGTCTATTAATAATTGACAGCCTTTCCTATAACACTTCTTCAGCTGCATGGCTGAGATTTCTCTAATAGCCACAACCCTGGGAATTCCTTAAACTTTTTTCCGATTTCCCTCCTCATCCAGGCATGTAAAATTCTTGTTATGACAGTCCATAAGGAAATGGTCTTGGTCCAACTAGTCCATCCCAATTAAACAATCATAAGATCCTAATGGCAGAATATTCAATTCAGCCTTCGTGCTCAGTCCTTTCATGTCCACAGGACAGGACTTCACCAACTCATCGGTTTTCCTCTTGGTTCCTATAGCCAACTGCACTAACCAAGACTTTTCATGTTTTCTTCTTGATAAATACAAACTTTCCACCATCCTAGGACCTACATAACTATGGCTATCCCCTGAATCGCTTAAAATAATAAATGGTTGGTTGTTAATCATACCTTCCACTTCAATCATGTGCCATTGAAATTATTCTTGTTTGTTGTCCAGGGTTGCATAGATCCTTGGCATTATGCTGCCCATGTCCTCCACTATTTCATCTTATTGAATAGTATGGACAGCTCTTGCTTTGCCATTTTTATGGGGACAATCCTTGTACTTGTGGTTCCCTTTACAGCCCCAACACTGAATGGGCGTCTGTCTCTGCCTTTGTTCTCCCACTTTAGCCATTCTCAGCTCTCTAAACAATGGATGTCCTTGAGGATTATTTCTGAAAAAGGGAGGTTTGTTTCCCTTCTTCCTTTTTCCCTTCTTAAACTTCCTCTAGTCATCCCAAGCCTTCCGAAAGGTAGGCTTTTCTCTCTGTTGTTCATATAATAATTTAGCCCTTATTATTGTTTCTTCCATAGTCTTAGGATCATCATACTGAATCTTGTCACCAATGGCAGGTGGCAGTCCACTCAGATACCTCTGAATCTTGACAGCCTCATCTTTGATGAATGGAACATACTTCAGTAGTTCCAAGAAAATTCATTTGTATTCATCAATGGTCATGATGCCTAGCTTGAGTTGGAATAAATCCTTCATGTTTTTGTTATAGTATCTTTTAGTCAAGTATTTCTTCTTGAAATACCTCTTGAACTCCTTCCAAGTGATATCTTTCTCACTAATGTGTTTCACCTACACAAACTAATCCCACCACATGGATGCTTTTCCTTTCAATTGATACATCGCAATTCTTCCTTTTGCATGAAAGGAATAATTGTGTAGTTGGAAATATTTATTCATGCCAAGAAACCATGTTTCAGCATCTTCCTCCTTCTTATGTTCTCCATCAAATGTAGGAGGATTAATCTTATTCATCTCCCTTTTCAATTCATCCACCCCAAATCTCCTATTCTTTCTGGTAGGATATGGGCTTGAACTACTATGTGCTTCCTTACTAGAATGCTTTGGGGAGCGACAATGATGTCTGCTACCACTCCTCGATCTTCTTCCCCTCTTAGGGGTCCTGACATTTCTTGATCTTATTTTCCTCTCAAGAGTCCTGCGACTCTTTGTCTTGCTTGAGTCACTCCCCTTCTCCAATTTCCTTTCTATTCTTTCCAGGTTCCTCAACATTTTTAAGTTGAATTCACCCTGTCGATCCCTAACCCTCATGAGATTTTGGCTATCATCTCGGTGAGCCTGGGAATCTTTCTGAAATATTTCAATGAGTTTCATCATATGTACCTCCTTATCCATCTCTTTTTCCATGCCCATTAGAGTTTGATCCTTTGATTCCCAAGTTGACATCCCTTCCTACCCTTTCCTCCTTTGTTTTGGAGGTAATCTGCACCTCTTCCAATTCCATACTCGGATTTGGTTTTCGGCTATCCTGACACTCGTTGAACTCTGCACACACAACATGTAGTCAACCAAATTTTTTCAGGCCTTATCCCTTAATAATAACCACAATCAGTCATTAACCAATGTGAATAAGAAAACGTTTCAAATTCACTAAGTTTTCTGAACTCTGTTTTGCTCTGCAAATTTTTCGGGACTTTGGTTTTTGGGGTTTTTGTCCACGAGGATCCAACAGTTAAATCCTCAATAGTTCTTATGTCCTTCAAAAATTTTGGGATTTTAGAACTTCGAGGTTTTGGTCCCTAGAGGTTCTCACACTCTCTTCCCTCTCCAACTCCCGAATCCCGAACTTCCAACCTCTCTCCCCCTGGGCCCATAGCACAACTTTCGCCAACCAAGGTAGGGATTCCAAGATTTCAGCATTTTGATTTTTGGGTCTTCGGTACACGAGAGTTCACGAAGCAGTGACTCCAAGTCTCTTGTCACTTCAATCCCTGAATTTTGAAATTTCTATCTCCTTACCCTCCAGGCCCACAGTACAGTTGTCACCCTTAACCACAGTGGCATGTGGCACGTTCAAGAGGGTCCACGTCACCCTCGGTGATGTCATTGTGTCCCACCACTCTCTTTTTTCTTATCGACCCATTGGCACGTGGTACAAACCCATGTGTCCATATCCATTCGAAGTGAAATCCAACGGTTAGACCTCTCTCAATTCTACAGTGCACATCCTTTCGGCGTTTTGGGATTTTAGGGTTTTGGGTTTTCAGTAACCGGGAGTTCGTGATGTAGCAACTCCAAGTCTCTCGTCATTTCAATCCCCGAATTTTGAAATGATCCAATGGTTCAAGTTCCTCTCCTATGATCTACGGTGCAGATCGTTTCAGGATTTCGGGTCGGTTCTTCCGTCTTCAAATATTTCAGGACTTTGGGTTTTCAAGTTTTTGGTAACTAGGGTTTCACGGCTTGCAATAATGAGAGATATTACCCTTTGGTTTCTCGGATGCCAAAATGACAACCAACATCCATGTGTCCCTTTGATAGATGGTCCTCGCGATTTCAGGATTTCGCATTCCACGATTTCCACACTCCTGTGCAACTCCAAAGGTTTTTAAACCTTGTGCACGTTCTCTAGATCTGATGATCGTGAGGGTTCTCCTTTCATCCTAAACAAATACTAAGGCTCCAACACTTCTAGTGTGGAGTTCTCTCTCTCCCTGTGGCCATATACCACACCGGCTATAGTTTTATAATACCGCTACACCTCCTGAGATTGGTAACATGGTCAAGTAACTCCTTGACACTCAGGAGCATTCAAAGGTCTGAAATTGGTCCTCCAGACACAATTTCTCCTCAAACCCTCAGTCCAAAGACCACTCAACTGGCCCATCTAGGCTCAGCGTCGAAACCTAGGCTCCGATACCATTCTGTAATGCTTCCTCGGTCATCATCCAACCCACTAGACGGGTAGACACTACTTTACAGAACAACATCATTTATGCTTAATTAATATCATGCGTTTAAAACAGGTTAAACACATTTAAACTCAAATTCAACACAAAATTACTGTTGACATAAATAATCCCTAGAATTAACATTCATTCATATGCATAGTAGAATAACTGATAAATATAAATACATAGACATGCAACACATTATTAAAACATCGTCTGGTACTTATCTTTGAAACAGTGGTAATTACACCAACCACATGTAGGCCTTCCATGAACCTCCCAGCCTTAGACCACGCTGGTCATCAAGCTCAGTTGTGGGTCACCCCCGAGCTGGGACTAAGCTCCACCCCAAGGTAAGGAATCTTAGGCTAGGCTGAGGTTACAGGGAAAACAACACAGAATGACTGGAAGGATTCTTCTCAGGATGCCATCTTACGCCCACTACTCCTGGACTCTCATTCCCCACATGCATGTTCTACCTGGGAGTATACACCTTCACAAGCATAGTCCATCGCTGCTACACCTCCCTCTCTGGGTCTCGGCAACATGCTGGATCAAGAAGTCTCAGAGCCTAAAGCTGGTGCTGGACACTCTCTGGAAGAAACCACTTCTCAACAAACTCTCTCACCTGGAAAGAGTTGCTCACAGGCCTGACAACCTACCTCTTCCAACAACAATCACCTCCCTCACCTATAGAGAGATTACACATAGGATCGACATGAACTTACACTAGCCAGTAATCCATGCACAGTCCAACGCTGCGTGGCCACAACAACCAACTGCAAAAACATACACGAGCTTCCCAAATAGGCTCCGCAATCACAGGATAGACTCATGGTTTTGGTTTCGGGATTGCACCAAGTGTATAGACATTCCACGCACAAGCTCAAACTGTTCAGATAGAGGTTGTATCGGCTATCTCAGAAATCAACATAGGCTTTTTGGCTTTCAGGGTTGCACCAATGTATTCTTGCAGAGGTCAGACCATTCATGTTCAGACGGTTGGGTAGAATGGAGGTGGAACCCCCATCATGAATCAACTCAACAGTTTTATCTGCATGTGCTTGGGTTGACACTTGTGATAGCTGTAACGCTCTTTGAGTTTATTTACAGGACAAACAAGACATAAAAAATCATAACAATTATATGATTTATAAATCTCTGCAATAAGATAAACCTGTTATGCAAAAAATTATACTTAACAATCCAATTAATGAAGAAGAGAAATCTGTCATTCACAAACTGAATCAAGTATTTGCTATGTTTTTAAATACTGGAAGAAATCAGATATGGATTATATTTGATTAAATCATATTATTTTCAAAAGATTAAGATAGCTAAAGTAGTCATTAACCAAATGCAAATTGATACACATAAACATGAAACAAAATATCGATATTATGAAAAGCTAAAGCTGTAACAGAACATCAATTTCTGTCTCAGTATATATTAAAATTCCATATCCTTGTTCTCCTACCAATGAAGATGATCATTATTACAAAAATAATAAGTATTTATAAGTTTTTCCACAGGGTAAAACCTCCCTATGGTAGTTATCAAACTGTTTACATAATCTGGGAAGATATTCCCAAAATCAACTAAACTAGGAAACTAAAATGAAACCTAAATATTTCAAATATCCTCTAAATTGTCCATCAAATCCCATGAAATTTCGAATTCACCTGAAACAGGTCAGAAATAGACAAGTTAGAGAGATATTTATTAATAAAACAATAAAAATCTAATTCTATAGACTTAGCTACAGAATCATCTGATTTTGTAGCTAGTCTAAATGAGGTACAGAATCAGAATCAGAATCGATTCAAAATCAAATCCAATTATCTTTCAATAACCATCTTAAAACGAATCATTTGAGATTAAAATGATTTTAACATTCAACATTAAACAAGATAAAAAATGATTCAAGCGAACACAGAGATAGGAATACTCTGTTCTTTTGTTACCACAAAATCGGGTAAATGAAATCATATGTAACAACATCATAATCGTTTCTCAACAAATCGAATCCATCTATTATGAAGCTGTTTTAATATTCAATCGAAAACAAAACAAATCGTAAACCTTTCGTTACACTTGTGAATAAAAAAGGATTATCACGATAACTGTATAGCAAACGAATTAGGCTGTGAACGAATCCAAACGATAATTGACTCATAACAAAATCATAACAGGATTAATCGAACATGATTTATTATAGATTTCGATCATTGACCATTGCACAGTAAGAAAACGAGATCGATTAATTTTGATCACAATCTTTTCAATCAAACGAATCATATCAGGGTTTGACCAATTCATTTCACAAATTTAAAATATAGAGCATGAATTATAATCTGAATTCAACTCATAGGACAAACTTTCTAAATTAGAACTAGAGTGAATCAATTTAGATAAGATTTCCACACAGTTGTTATGATTCGGGTTCATTTCCAAATTTGGGCGCGAATGTTTTTTTGAGCGTAATGTTTTCATCAAAGAAACAGAGTCGTTATCCTTAACTTGGAAACAATCAAAGATAGAACATCACGCGACACAACATCGTTACTAGTATCTTGCCGAAAACATTTACCAGCCATAGCATACCAATAATAATGAAACCGAATCCGAGCAAAATCATAACAATCAATCTTAATCAAACCGTTTACCGACCATAGCACATGGATGATAACCAAATCAAATCCGAGCAAGATTGTGTTCTAAACTAAATATGAAATATTTCCTTTTCAAATCAGATACAAACCAATTCATTTGAAGGCAAACAATCAAACAAATTCAAACGAAGATCACTCAAATCCAATCAAAATCTATTGATTTCTATACCGGGAATAATCAAATCGCATATCGAATCGAAACTTATTTTTATTCAAAAAAAAGCTATATATAGAATGCACACAATATAACAGAGCTATTCAATATGTGAACAGAACTATTTAAAAACTGAATACAAACCATTATAGCAAACTAGATTATTTACAAACAAAATGATATCAAATTTTCCATACCTGTGTAGCGACGAGGCTGCTTTTTTATACCATCTTGGAATTTATAACAGCCATGGCTGATTCCACATTCTTGAACAGGATGGAACCAATTGTCTTATGTTTCTTGTCCACGGCTTGGAGCTTGGCCTTTTGACTAGTCAGCAGTGCAATCTAGTCTTCCAATGACTAAATCCTTGATTGGAGTATCGACACATCAATATAATATCCCCCTAACCATGAATTGCACTGATCACAGGGTGACTGTGTAGGTTTAGACAGAGCAGGCGAGGGTTTGGACAACTGACCGAGGGTTTCACAAGGCAACTTAATACCTGGGTAGTTAGGGTCGTCCTGTAGGCAGGCGGGTAGGTTTGATACAAAATCATATGAGGGTTCGACACATAAACCTTGTGAATAGGGGTATTCGCTAGCCAATAAACGCTCCACTTTCGAATCGGAGTCCTCACTCAAGATGATAGGGTTTGGCTCAACAGGGGGCTTTGGCTTGTTCCTTTCCATCCTTGAAATCAAACGTGCATTCCTTTTCCCTTTAACATTTGCAGTAAGGTTTTCCTTGGGATTTTTTGTCACAGGCTTAACAGTCTCAACACTCTTAGTGACAGTGTCGGGTAGGTTGATAGGAGGGTCGGCCAAGGGTTTAGGCAGTAGGATATGGTAGGGTATAGGAGGTTCAACCTTAGTCTCAGTTACCACAGGTTTATCAACTTGTACAGGGTCGGTGTCTTCAAAGCCATTACAGGCTATGAAAGTCTTCCAACTGTCACCAAGCAAATTCAATTGATAAACAATGATGAGCTTAATAAGCCCATGATGAAACAAGTTGTTGTCAGCCTTGTGCCTCTTAAACTTTTTAGACATATTATACAATCTCCGATGAAAATAGAATGGCACGTTTAGAGGATACCCTATAAAAATCATCAATAGACGTAGTTGGTAGAGGAAGACTAACCCGTATCGACCTTCACAGGTCACAAACTGCTTGATTATCATTAATAAATCGTGCCATCATTGTTTAATCATATTCACGGGCATACCTCTATCACAGGAGGTGATTTTGCGCGATTGAAACAACAATGTCCACGACACTTCCTCGACCTTGCAATTCTTAAACCAACGCTGTCCAGAAGTAGATAACCCCGTGGCTGAGATAATAAACTGTTCATCAATCTCTAACTTTACATCACCTACCTTGGCTTGACAGCCATCGAAGTTCATGGCAAACTGTCGAGCTACGCAAAGGTTAAAACCCTCGAATCATTTCATGAAGGTAAGCCATCCACTGTTTGCCAAATATTAGCGGGCATTGTCAAACATTAACAGGGCCCGATTGCCATTGGGTTCAACTCACACGACTAGTTCCATAGAGTCAAATGCATGGTAAGGAAAGGGTTCAAATTTAGCAATGCATACAGGAGCAGAGCTACCCAAACCAATAGCAATGAACGAGCAAAAGGGGTAAGCATTAATGTGAGCACGAGAAGGTGGTGGAGTCTGCCATGCATAATATTCATTACACCAGTACAACCGCCAAATTTCATATCTGTTTACTCCATAATAATAGTTCAACCATTAAGTCATGTGTACAACCAATCAAATCCAATGTGTATACCAATATGCGCCAGCACTATGCCATAGTGTTCAAAACATTTGACATATAAATCAACACCAAAATCATTATGCACCAATGTATTAATTTATATAATCAAAAGTTCAACCAAGGTGCCAAAATAATATTCATATAGTTGACAAAACAATAAGTCATGAAAAGATTAACATAAGGATTATATCATATATATATATGGAAAAATTAATCATAATCCCTATGCATTTTCATAGAATCAATGATCAGGCAAGTCATAAAAAGTGTAAATACAAAGGCTAAATGTCTTCAATAAAACCAAGTTATACAATCAATAAAAGAATGTCAAATGAGCATAGTTCGAAAGTCCTTCCAGCCACACAACGATAAACAAAAGGTAAGTGCAGTAGGCATATCGATAAAAGATCATGACAATTCAGATAATGATCAAAAAACAACTTCGAAAAGAGAAGTTTTCATGCTTACAATCGTGAAAACTTAACGAAGACAAATGTGTAAATGTCGCAGGAAATGAAAATGTCATCTATTTGAAAAATGCGACAAAAAAACTTGATGTTTACAAGACAAAGGTGTAGGTAGCTTATAGGATAATAAAAAAAAGTGAATTGGCTGCCAACAATGGCGACACACTGGAAGAAGTAGTTATCTCTGTCAAAAGAAACAAATTCAGATTAAGACAACAAAGATGATTTCAACTCAAAAATAAGAACCAGAAAATCGTACTAACATCATCATTAATCATTTTTTTCAGCAGTGTTTTAAAAGATGAAAACCAATAACAATCTTAAGATTAGCAAGTCATGATATTAAAGATAAAATCTCCAATACTATTGGCATAGCCACTGCTGCCAGCAGGCGTCCATATCCTCGACAGGGTTGCCATTTAACCCACTCTGACATCTGTATCCTATCAAGAAGTTATGAATCAGAATAAAGGACATTAAGGAGGTTTCTTTTCTTTTTGAAAATTTTCATGTACCCGACATTGCTTCGCTGCCAGTGGGCCTGTTCAGTACCCCGACGAAGTTGTCTTGGCGCCATGCATGAATTTACCCACTGCCAGTAGACCTGTTCAGTATCTTGGCGAGTTTACAAGCACTTCCCACAGCTCTTATTAATATTTTTTTATTTTATTTTTCATAGGCATATAGCTGAGCGGGGTGACGCTGAAAATTCTGATATTTTAACATATTTTTTCAGACCTCAGCAAAAGATATATATATATATATATTTAGCACTGTCCTTTATTTACCTCCAGAAATGTTTTATTTACAAAACAACTTCCTATGATAGGGAGACATATTTTGAGTCATTCCTTTACGGAAAAGGGACAGTGTAAAAAGATAATAGATGATCATGGCAAGCTTTGCTCAGAGATTGAAATCAGTAAACTTCTTCCAAACAACAAAATTTTCCAACACAGATATCAATTTCAGCAATGTATCATTGATGTTTGTGCAAATTTTTCAAAAGTTATTTCAGCGAAGAAATTTTCTATCATCTTTGTCTGAATAGCTCAATGTACAGGTATGTATATTTTCCAAACTGATAAATTCAAACCAAAATCAAAAAAGAAAAAGAAAACAAAATGCAAACAAAAACAAAAATATATACATAATAGACAAGGGTAGTTATCAAGCAAAATATCTTTTTAGGGCTTGGCCATTCACCGGGTAGGTGTCAAGCTGCCCTTCCAGATTCTGTAATCGAAAGGAACTAGGACCCAATTTTTCAGCAATTAAAAATGGTCCAATCCATAAGTTTTGAAATTTGGTGTGCTCACCCTTTCCTTCGTGTGGTTTGTCCCACTTCAAAACGAGATCGCCTACTTCAAAATTCCTATCAGAAGCAGAATTAGAATCGAACCATCTTTTAATCAATTGTTGATGTAGATCTAACTTACGCTTAGCTTGGGCTCTTACTTCTTCTAGCTTCATCAAAGTGTTAATTCGGTTTTCTAAAGGGGGACAATCTTCTTCTTGGACTTTTTGTGACAAATGAAGCGAAGGAAGAAGAATGTGAGGTCGTAGAATAGCTTCTCTATCATAAATGAGAAAAAAAGAGGAGTTACCTATAGCGGCTTTGGGTGTTACCCTGTCAACCCATAGTGCGTTCAACAGTGCATTGTGCTAGTTCTTGTGATTTTCAACAACACTTCTCTTGATAATTTTAATCAAGTTCTTGTTTGTTGATTCTGCTAAGCCGTTTCCCTGGGGGTAGTAACTAGCAGAATACTTCAGCTTTATTCCTTTTTCCAAAGAAAACTTGCTCATCTCAAGAGAAGAAAAGTATGAAGCATTGTCAAAGACTAGACAATCAGGGATACCGAAACGAGTGATAATATTCGAGTTTAGAAAAGCGATTACCTGACTGGTGTTGACACTTCTTAGCATAGCAGCTTCAGACCATCGAGTAAAGTAATCTGTGGCTGTCACAATATACTTGTGCTGTTGCGAGGACGAAGGGTTAATAGGACTAATGATATCAAGGCCCCATTGCTGGAAAGGAGAATCTACTGAAACGGGTTGCAAGGGAAAGGCTAGTTTTTGTAACCGCCCTAATGCTTTCTAACAAATGATACATTTATGACACAAGGCATGGGCGTCCCTAAAAAGCATGGGATAGTAATAATCGGCTCTTAAAACCTTATGAGAAGTGGTGTCACCATCGAAGTGACCACCATCTTCTCCTGCATGCAACTCGAGCAAGACTTTCTCTACTTCATCTTTCTCGAGACAGCACATCAGTACGCCGTCAAAATTCTGACGAAACAGTACACCATTAACTAGATGTAAGGAGGCAGAAACTAGTCTTAACGCTCTTCTCTTGGCGGGGTCAAGGTGACAGGGTGCTGATCCCTGTTCAAGACAAAATCTAATATCGTCGTACCAGGGACTAACGAGGTTTTGTGCACAGAAAACCAATCTTTGATCGCTTTGTCCTAGGCTTGACGTATCACTATCTTCTTGTTGTCCTGTTTCCGAATCAACAACCAACTTACACAACCCTTGGCCTCTCACAATCTGAGCTGGGGTGATTTCTAAGTCATACTCCTTCAAGGAGGTGACCCAATTGGATCTCTTATCTCCTAATTCGTTTTGCACTAGCAAGTTCCTTACGGCAAGGTAGGGGACAATGACTTTCGTCCTTGACTTCAAAATATAGGATCGGAAATGCTTAACTGATTTGAAAACAACGTAGGCTTGCCGATCAACCGCTGGGTAGTTAAGTTCAGCACCTTTGAAAGGAGAGCTCATAAAGGCGATGGATACTTCGTTGTTCTCAGAATTCTTCTGATTTAGGATGACGGCATAGGAACGATCAGAGGAAAAAGTATAGAGTGTAAAATCTTGAGCGAAATCAGGGCTCATGAGAGATGGAGCATCTATTATGGCCTTCTTTATGGAATTAAAAGCTTGATTTTCTGTGAGTCCCCAGTGATATTGGGTGTCTTTCTTAATTAGGTTTTGCAAGGGTTTGACCATTTCAGAGAAGCTGGGGACAAATCTTATCACGAAGTTAATCTGGCCTAAGAAAGACTGCATGGATTTTTTGGATGTAGGAGGGGGAATTTTAGCGATGACTTGAGTCCTCTCGGGGTCAATAATCATCCCATCGCTAGACACAATGAATCCTAGTAATTTACCCTGTTCTACTGCAAAGATGGACTTTTTGGGGTTCAAGGAGATGCCGTATTTACGACATCGTAGAAGAACGGCTCATAAGTGAGCTAGATGATTGTGTTTGTTTTTAGAATAAACGGTCACATAATCTAAGTAAACCATGATGGAGTGATTGATTAAGCCTCGAAAAGAAATGTCCATTTCTCTTTGAAAGGTAGCACCAACATTAATCAATCCAAAGGGCATTTTGTGATAAGCATAGCTGCCCCACGAGGTACAGAAGGTAGTTTTGAATTGGTCTGGCGGAGACATTAAGACTTGGTTGTATCGAGAGAAGACATCTAACAGAGATAGCCTCTCAGAACTAGATACCTGTTGAAGGATCTGTTCCATGGGAGGGACAGGATAATTGTCTTTATCAGATGCTCTATTGAGGTTTCGAAAATCGACGCAGAGTCGGATTTCCCTGTTTTTCTTCCAAACAGGGACAAGGTTGGACACCCATTGAGTGTGCCTAATAGGAAAAAATATTTTATCACTTAGGAGTTTATTCAATTCTTTTTGAACGGTCATTTCTAGCTTAGGATGCATCTTCCTCAGTTTCCATTGGAAGGGTAAGGTTTGGGGCTTCATCGGGATGACATGCTGTATGATATTAGGATCGAATGTTTTAAGATCATCGTATGTCCATGCAAATACATCTTGAAATTCTTTAAATAATTTAACAAAAGCATCTTTTTCTTGTCTAGAAGATCCCAAGCCTAAGTTAATGCACTAAGGATTTTCACTAGTTCCTAAATTGACTTTTTCATAAGACAACGAGGAACTATTGGTTTTACAATTGACCGTCTTTTTAAATTTATCTTCAAAATCATAAAACTTCTCTAATCTAACTATGGATTTGGGTATGGAATTTACCATGTCCGACAGAGCTTTAGGAGATTTTGGATTAGGTATTACCGTAAAATCGTGCAAATTGTCATCGTGCATGCATTCATCTATCACCGTGCCTTGAAAGGTTTCTTCCATGTGCAGAAAGTTAATGATCTGTTGATCATCGTCAAATACTCTCCAGTTTGTGATATTGTCAGGAACAGATGGTCGAAACAATAGCTCGATGGAGAATGCATCTGGGGACAAGCCTTCTGTAGGAAGAAGTTTAGAGGCTACATTAGCTAGTAGATCTGCTTCAGCATTATTTAGTCTAGGAATGGAATTTATATTGAAAGAAAAAAATTTATTCATTAAACTCCATACCTCAGACTGGTAACTTTTGAGATGCGGGGAAAGACAATGTATAGAATGTCTTACCTGTCTAACCACTATTTCAGAGTCGCCAAATACAACCAGGTTTTGAATGTTCATATCCAGAGCTTTTCTGAGACCTTGTAGTAAAGCCTCGTATTCTACAATATTGTTAGTACATTCAAATTCTAGTCTACAAGACATTAATGTCTTGTTACCTGCCAGATCGATGATGATGCAGCCTGCACTAGCTCCTTCTTTAGACTTAGAACCGTCGAAATATAGAGACCAAATTTGATTTCCATCGGGCTCATGGGACTGTTGCATAGAAGATGTTGGTTTCATATATGCTATGATCTCAGACTGCTGTTTTGGATTGATGATGGGTGAAGCATCGACCATGAAATTTTTGAAGAAGGTGTCCATCCCTTGGACTTCGGGCGAATCGACAGAAGGTGTATATGGTTCATTGGGATCATTCAAATCTGTGACCGTGAACTTAAGGTAGCGCTCACGATTCACTCTGATCTTGTTAGGCTTACCGTTCTCTGGGAGCCATAAGTGAGACCAGTCTATTGCGAAGTAACCATGCAGCTTCTCCGACCAGTCCCTACTTAAAAATAGACCATACACTTCTGGAATATCCACAACGATTATATCAATAACCTGATGAACCTTTGGGTTAG
>JASDQU010201421.1:0-10501 GCA_032191745.1 Picea mariana | reverse complement strand
ACATCATTCATTTTAAGGCCGACTAGGTCTTAAGGAGGCATAGTTTTCTAGGAACTAGGTTTATTCACTTACCAATTAAAATCGTGATGTTCCCTTCAGGATGCACTACATGCCCCATGGGTGCCACTCGCCTGTTGAATGAACTTGGTAGAAATCAAACCCCTGGAGTCAATACTCTGTCAGGTGATTTTGTGGGAGACTAAGGGTTTCTAAGGAATAAGGACCCTGTCTTATTGCACGCCCCTTAGAATCATCGTGAGCGACTATCATAGTCTTCCCTCATGACATTATGGGTCTCTCAAACTAGGTAATTGTTAACCTACA
The DNA here is from genome assembly GCA_032191745.1 of Picea mariana. Classification (NCBI taxonomy): domain Eukaryota; kingdom Viridiplantae; phylum Streptophyta; class Pinopsida; order Pinales; family Pinaceae; genus Picea; species Picea mariana. The sequence continues at coordinate 10,177 of JASDQU010201421.1, read as the reverse complement.
GTTCGAGCCATGGTGGGAGTGTTAGTAGGCTGTGGCAGTGTTGTTGCCACACCTCTCCCTTAATGTCACTGGTTGTCTTGTGTGGCCCCTTTACTCCAAATGTGAGTCTGGTCGACAAGCTATCGCCATTTTGCATCCATCAACAAATCATATCAGCAATAACAATCAACATCATAATATCTAATCATATGTACATATGTCACATAAACAACATTCAAACCCTAACAGTCCACTCCCTGACTCGATCCAGAGTCTAAGGGGTTTCATCGATGCCTTGGCATCCTCAATGTCCAGAGTCCTACACACTCAGGAGAACCCAGTCAATAGCACATGTCGATGTAAACACAAAAAAAATAACATATCATCAAATCCACATTGTCTCATAATCATAATCCAAATGACCAATAGTATAATGACCCAGATCACATGCATGCAAGTGTCCTCAAATAATTAGTCCGCTTAGTGTGCGCAAGAGAGGGATGTTACATACACCCCCTCTTGTTTTAAACTTCTTCCTGAAGTTTCACAGTATGTAAGTGACGAAATAAAGTGTATCATAGTATCATACATCTAGATATCGAAAAAAAATAGGAACTACTGACACATATCATATCCATCCTCCCAAGTTGTCGAGCATGGACTATAGTTGTCCCACTTGACCTTGAACTGATCTACTGTTCGACATTATATCTTTCCAATGCAATGGTCTAGGATGTGGATTGGCTCCACCGTGAGAGCTCCATTGATCCGAAAAGATCTTTTAAATGACTATGGTTGAGTTATTTTTCATGTGTTCATTAACCAATTAAGGAAGCTTAAAGAAAGTGGAATAAGATATAAGAAGTTACCACCACCACATAATCATGTACAGAACTGAAATGAATAAATAAACAGCAGCAAACCATAACACCAATGTGATAACAGAATTCAACAATCTTGCCTACGTCTCCAGGCCTTTGTCTCAGTGGGTGAGGCTTATTTATTTTTGTTCAAATCTCAATAAGTAAATCACAACAGTGCCAAAAGGTTACAAAAATGATTTGGTCTTTTTCTCCCAGATCTTAAGAACCCAACAGAAGAAACGACACTCAAATTAAATGATCGGAGCTCCCAGAAATAGCCCGCAAAGGTGCACTCCTCAACAACTTCCCTGCATAAAAAATGGCTTTGGCTTGGCTTTCCTTCAGCATAACTCTATTCTGAATCTCCTCCATGGCCTTAAGAATGCATGTTTTATATAGATCTGAATTGTTTTATCCTCTCCAACTTCCTCCCAAGATCTGGCCTCAAAAAGGGCCCAATGTCACCCAAAACTGGGCAAAAATCTCCAATTACAGGCATAAAATCAAATAAAATCCACTGCTATATGGTAAAAACACCCACCTATGTATAAAAATAAATTTTAGCCTCCTAGGTTTGGGCGCACGCTCCATTTTAGGGTCACATGGCATAAAGGTGGCCATGAGCCAACCCAAAGGGTTGCGCGCTGGCCCCTAGCCCATAAACAATGGTCATGTGGTGTTCGAACATAGAATCGCACCCACAAAATATGCGTCCAAACCACAGTCACTGCCCTGGAACATATGGAGGACCGGTGCTTAAAATCTGCGTACTGAGGTTAGGTAGTGGCACCCATGCCCTATCTATTGTGGTCATATGTATTATATTAGAACCTATGGGCTGGGGCTTAGACCCACCCCCCTTTCGCCTTCAATTAACATTTATACATTTTTTATAATATAAAGTGGGTTACATATAACAAGCACCAAAAGTGGTGCGCTGGTTATTGGAAATTTCTCAAGCCATTGCTCACCAACAGGTCATCGGTTTGAATCTCATGAACTCCAAAACTTTTAACCAACCATCAAATGATAGGGTGCCACTTGGCAGCCCACGTCTGTGCCATGTGGCACCTCTTCATTTGCCCAAAAAGTGCCACTTGTCAACATCTGAATGGACCTTTCATCTGCTCATTCAACTTGTTTCTCTGTTTCCATGTGTCTCAATGCTACGTCATCATGATGACATCAGTATGACATCATGCTAATGTCAACATTGGATTTTTTTCCTGTTGACCTTTTTCTTGTTTGGAAAAATGAAGAGAACGTGATATCTGGAGCATACAACATCTTTTTGACCTCATTCAAGTTGCGTTGGGTTTGTCTTGACAAGGTATACAAGTTCGTGTTGAAGCCATTCTGAGAGCATTGATTTTCAGGCCTTTCTGAGCCCTATCAGGCTCCTGGATCTGATTCTAGATCACACCTCCCCACTAAAGGACCTTTTGGTCCCTAAAAGGTTACTGACTAGTCAACAAGCTTGGGACAGGCCACCTGGCTTGATCTCTGTCTATGAATTATGTCCTATGCACCTGTGTCATCAAGATCAACTGTAACATAATCATGACAACTGACATCATATTGCTAGCCATTTGAACCCTGTCACATCTTACTGAAGCTACTATCATCCATGTAGACAAGATTACTAATGATAACATCAAAAATATGTCTGCAAATGTGTTGATATATTTGGAATATTTGCATGACATGATCTTGTCTTGAAGCAACTTGTGATTGATTTTCCATTCAACAATCATTTCCTATTCTTTCTTAAGATCGATTAATTTATTTGAGACAATTATTGGTTTGTTTCTTGCTTGAAATGCATTCTTTAATTGTTCCATAGTTTGAAGAGTTTTATTTTCCTTTACATGATGAGCATGAACCACATAATCTTGACCTTCTTTGGCTAATTGATATTGATTCTTTGTCTCATAGAAGATTTCTTTACGATCATATAAATATGGACTACCTAATACCATTCCACATTCACTTAGTGGCACTACATCACATGTTACCTCGTCCACATGCTTAGATGAAATTGCAAATTTGATTGTGCAATGCTTTGTTATGTGCATTTGATGATGGTTCCTTATCCATTTAAGTGTGTATGGCTTATGATGTTCATGTGTTTTTAATCACAATTGCTTAACCAATTCTTTGGAAATTAGATCAGATTGAGATCCACTGTCGATTAATGTATCAACCTTAGTGTGTCGCATGATGACCCTAATGTGAAACAAGTTACTTCTATAATCAATTCCTTCACCAATCAATGAGACCTTTTATTCATCATAGGAATTCGATCCCAATTATGTCGGTCATGTTGTTGTTGCAACTATTTGCCTCCCTTTCTTTTCCTTGAACCACTTTGGCCTCTTCTTGGGATGCAACTGCCAACAACGGTCCTCATCATGCCCATGTTTATTACAATGCTTGCAAGAGGGCTTATCTTCTTTTATCATCACTTCATTTGACTTCTTTCCATGCCATTTCCTTTTGTCCTCTTTCTTTGAAGACGATTCCCCTGATACACTTGTTTTCCCTGCTTCAATGTATGTTGCTTGAATAGAAACCTCATCAAGGTCATTTGGTCCAAACATGAATACAGTGTTTCTAATGTGTGTAATTAAACCTCCTATATAATTCATAATGGTTTCTTGTGTATGTAAAGGAATATCTAACATCAATTCCATTTTTTGAAAGCCATCTGTGTATTCTTTCATTGTTTGTCATTTTCTTTGTTTTAAATCTTTCCATTCAATTAACGCTTTCTGTTTATAACCCAAAGGATAGAATTACTTCCTAAGTCCAGAAATGAAACTTTTCCTTGATGGAAATACATTATCCACTTGTTGCGTGCCATTTTGCAACTTGCTTTTCCACCATATGAGTGTCATGTCTGCAAGTCTCAATGATGCCAACTTGATTTGTGTGGCATCATCCTTGATCTGTTGCACACTGCAATAGAACTACATCTGTATGACCCAATTGTCAAGTCTCTCTGCATTAAATTCACCATCATATATCAGTAATTCAAATTTAACATCAAGTTTTAATAATGGCATTTCATTCTTATGTTTATGAACATGTTTCTTTGCATTGGATTTAGAACTTGAACTTGAAGAAGAAGGAGAAGAAGGAGGTGATGATGGAGGTGAAGTAGGAATATGAGGAGGATCCTCTCCTTCATTTTTTCCTTTTGAAGATTCACCCAGATTTGATCTTTTCCGTTCAAATTAATCCTCGTACAAAACCTTCATCATCTCCGACATGGCGAAGAAAGTTTTTCGAAACTCATTCTCATCCTGATAAAGTCCCTCTTCTGATGCCATCCTATCGATGTGAGAAATTCTATTTATCAATCCAATTAAAGGATTATCTGCAACAATATCACCTTAACCACGATGTATATTTTTCCTGGTTCACATGCAAAACTCAAAGACAAACATCAACTATCCCTAATACCACTTGATCCAAAAATATCTTTTAAATGACTATGGTTGAGTTATTTTGCATGTGTTCATTAACCAATTAAGGAAGATTAAAGAAAGTGGAAGAAGATATAAGAAATTATCATAGCCACATAATCATTTATAGAACTGAAATGAAGCAATAAACAACAGCAAACCATAACACCAATGTGATAACGAAGTTCGACAATCTCGCTTACGTCTCTGGGCCTTTGTCTCAGTGGGTGATGCTTGTTTATTTTTCTTCAAATCTCAATAAGTACATCAGAGTAGTGCCAAAAGGTTACAAAAATAATATGGTCTTGTTCTCCCAGATTTTAATAACCCAACAGAAGAAACAAAACTCAAATCGGATGATCGGAGCTCCCAGAAATGGCGCGCAAAGGTGTTCTCCTCAACAACTTCCCTGCATAAAAAATGGCTTTGGCTTGGCTTTCCTTCTGTATAACTCTTCTCTGAATCTCCTCCATGGCCTCAAGAAGGTATGGTTTATGAATATCTGAAGTTGGTTATCTTCTCCCAACTTCCTCTCAAGATATGGCCATAAAAAGGGCCCAATATCCCCCAAAATTGGGCAAAAATCTCCAATTACAGGCATAAAATCAAATAAAATCCACAACTATATGGTAAAAAAACCCACCTTTGTATAAAAATCAATTTTTTCCCCCTAGGGATGGGAACGTGATCCATTTTAGGGTCACAAGGAATAAAGGTGTCCAAGCTTCAACCCAAAGGGTTGCGATGGCCCCTAGCCCATAAACAATGGTCATGTGGTGTTGGAACATAGGACCCCACCCACAAAATATGCACCCAAAACACGGTCACCTCCCCATAGCATATGGAGGACCGATGCTTAAAATATGCACACTGGAGGTTAGGTAGTGGCACCCGCTGCCTATCCATTTTGGTCATATGTATTATAATAGAACCCATGGGTTGGGGTTTAGCCCCAACTCCCTTCCGCCTCCAATTAACATCTATACACATTTTATAATGTAATGTGGGTTACATATAACACGCACCAAAAGTGGTGCATTGGTTATTAGACCTTTCTCAAGGGATTGATCTACCAACAAGTCATGGGTTCAAATACCATGAACTCCAAAACTTTTAACCAACCATCAAATGATAGGGTGCCACATGGCAGCCCACATCTGGGCCACATGGCACCTCTTCATTTGCCTAAAAAGTGCCACTTGTCAACATCTGAATGGACCTATCATCTACCCAATCAACCTATTTTTTTGCTTCCACATGTCTCAATGCTACATCATCATGATGACATGATCATGACATCATGCTGATGTCATCATTGATTTTTGGCCTGTTTACTTTTTTCATGTTTGGTAAAACAAACAAAATGTGATATATGGAGCATACAATGTCTGTTTCATCCTATTCAGGTTGCGTTGGGTTCGTATCGATGAGGCCTACTTACACGTCTGTTTTGAAACCATTCTGAGAAAATTTATTTTTAGGCTTTTCTGAGCCCTATCAGGCTTCTGGATCCGATTCTAAATCAACCATCATCCGATACCTACAAGGAACTCATGTCAATAACATGTGTAGAATCACTAACATAATTTTTCAAAACAAATACATGAAAAACATCGTGCATACACCTCAAAGAATCAGGCAAGGCTAGTCGATAGACCACGAGCCCCTTCTTTTCCACAATCTCGAAAGGTCCCATGAACCTAGGAGAGATTTTAGCACCATTTCCAAAATTGATCGAACTCTTATACGGTTTCACCCACAAAAAGAATCGATCGCCAAATTCATGACTATGATCGACACGACGTGCATCGGCATAACTCTTTTGTCGATTATGTGTTTCCTTTGTCCCTTGTCTTATGGTTTACATTTGGTATTCCATTTATTGGATCACTTCAAGTACCACCAAGTCGCTATCCTCAAGCCGATCCCAACTCAAAGGCATATAGCATGGTCTCCCGTAAATAAAGTTGAAAGGCGCCATCTTAATGGTGCTTTGATAACTGTTGTTATATGCAAACTCTACCAGTGGAAAGAATTCTTCCCAATGCTTATTTTGGTCCATCACATACATACGCAACATATCCTCCAAGAATTGGTTTGTTCTTTCGGTCTGCCCATCTATCTGTGGGTGATATGCGGTACTAAAGTTAAGTTTGTTTCCCAAGGCCTCTTGGAAACTAGTCCAAAATCGTCCTGTAAACACTGATCCTCTATTGAATATAATCCTCTCAGGCATGCCATGCAACCTCATGATCTCACAAATGGAAACTCTAGCTATGTCAAGTGCATGATACGTTGTACGCACCATAATAAAATGAGAACTCTTTGTCTGAGTGTTGACTACCACAAAAATTGAGTCGTGTCTCCTTACCTTCAGTGGTAATCCAACAATGAAATCCATCGAAATGACCTCCCATTTCAATTTTGGAATAGCATGTGGCTGTAGTAATCCTTCTGGATGTCTATGTTCATCCTTCACCTACTGACATGCTAGAAATCTTGCCATGTTGTTGACTATGTCTGCCTTCCTTCCTTTCCAAAAGAGTAACGGTTTAAGGTCTATCCTCATCTTCGTGACTCCAGGATGAGCCATATATACTGCTCTATGTTCCTCATTTAGGATCAAACTCCTCAACTCTTGGGATGTACGTAAATTCGATTTTTAAATCTCAATAATCCATCATTGTCCATAGTAAATCCCTCAAATTTTGGTACCATCATTGTGTTTTATTCGATAAAATCCTTGACCTCTTTATACCAGTCATCATCGCACTGTAAATTTAGAATCTTTTCACGTATATTCATTTGAAGATGCATCACCAAAAATATGTTTGGTCTCTGACTCAATGCATCAGCTACTTTGTTCACAGCTCCTTTTATGTAAGTAATCTCGAAATCGTACTCGCTAAGCAATTCCGACCAACGTTGTTGTTGCAAATTCAAGTCGCTTTGCGTAAAGATGTGTTGTAGTCCAAAGTGGTCCATTTTTAGCTCAAATTTTCGTCCAATAAGGTATTGTCTCCAAACTCTTAAAAGCATAAACAATGGCTAACAACTCCAAATCGTGTGTTGCATAGTTCTCCTCATGCCTTCTCAACTTTCTCGAGATTTAATCGATCACTCGACTGTCTTTCATCAAGACTCCGCCTAAGCCTTCTTTGGATGTGTCAGTGCATACAAAGAAGTTTGTGTCCATGTCAGGGACCTTTAGTATCAGTTTTGTTGTCAACAACTCCTTGAGCCTCCAAAATTATTCAGCGCATTTCTCGGTCCAAAAAAACTTCTTGTTCTTCTTCTAAAAATCCATAATCGGATTTTCTATCTTTGAAAAACCCTCGACGAACCGTCGATAATATCCCGCTAAACCCATGAATCTATGCACTTCAGGGACATTCCTCAGTGCAGGCCATTCCATAATATCCTAGACCTTTACTGGATCCACAGCGATACCTTCACCGGAGATGACATGCCCTAAGTAATGAATCTTCGATTGAAAAACGATAATTTCGAAATCCTCCCAAACAATTTGTTCTCTCATAGACATTGTAGTACCAGGCGTAAAATCTCATCATGCTCCTCCATAGTCCGAGAATATATCAAAATATCATCAATGAATACTTGGACGAACTTGTCCAATTATTCACGGAACACCCCCTTCATCAAACTCATAAATACCCCTGGGGCGTTCGCCAGTCCAAACGGTAAAACGATAAACTCCTAATGTCCAAACCTCATATTAAACGAGGTATTAGGGATGTCATCCTCCTTTATTTGTAATTGGTGATACCCTGATCTCAAGTCGATCTTTGAAAACACTATCGTGCCTTTCATCTGATCAAACTTTTCATCAATCCTTGGCAACGGATAGTGATTCTTAATCATTTCCTTGTTCAATTGAAGGTAGTCAATGTAGAGTCTCCACGACCCATCCTTATTCCATATGAAAATATCAGGCACACCCCATTATGACACACTTGGACGAATAAGTTCTAGGTCGAACAAATCCTTCAGTTCCATTTTCAACTACTGTAATTTTGGGGTCAACATACGATAAGGCGTTCTTTCTATGGGTTTAGTTCCCTATTTTAGTTCTATGGTAAATTTGAATTCCCTCTCAGGAAGAAACCCTAGTAACTCCTCTGGGAAGACATCTGCAAATTCTTGTACTACCGAAAGGTTTTCTAGTGCTTCTGCCACGCCCTTTTCATTTAATGCAAGGATCACATAAATCTTGCATGCTCTTCCATAGCTACAAGGAAGAGATGAACCTCAGGGAAACTCCTTGGTTCCGACCTACAATCACGAGTCTTTCTCCCTCATCATCGACCAAGCTCAACCATTCCGTCTTACAGTTGAGTATCACCTCATGCAATTCCAACCAGTCCATACTGATGATGATGTCGTAAAACCCTAACATTGTGATGTACAAGTTGGCCCTTGTGACAAACTCTCCTAGGTTAAGGATATAGCCCGTAACCTTCCCTACAACCTTTTTTTGGCTCCCGAAGGCATTTCTACAAATATAAACTCATCCTGTTAGACTACCTTTACCTTAATTATTTTTAGCACTACAGCAAAAACAAAAATCTATGTAGCACCTGGATCTATCAAAATACTAAGGGTCTGGTCAGCGATGGTACCTAATGTTTCGAGCATGATCAAATGGTGTTATTCCTGGCAGTTATTCACCATTGCATAAATCTGATGGCCCTTGCCCAAATCTCCCACGGTAGTTGGTTTGGCTGATTCAGACGCTCTGGTCCTCTCTGTATGTCCAACACCCTTTCTTTGGTCCCATACTCGTGGTACCTGAAGCAGAAGCTGACGGCCCACTGGCCTAGAATCCATGTTTGTTCTATTGATTAGCCCTAAAATGTTGTAGTTGTGGTCGATGATGTTGTAGTTCTCTGTAAGGAGTCTATTGTTGAGGAATTGGTCACCGAGGTGTAGTGAAAGTGGATCCTCTCTTAAAGACATGATATCCTGGTGACTGTCTAACTGGTGTCTGATGTTGATGTGCACTAGATGACGCATGTCCCGCTCATCTCGCTCGAATACTTCTCTGACCCTTGCTGATAAGATCCTCCTCTGCTATGAGGGCCTTCTGAATAGCATCATGCAAGGTTTGAGGCAACAAAATCCTAACCTTTTCACGAATTCTAACATTAAGGAAAAACATGAACTTGTTGACCTTAAGTTTCTCGGTATTCAAGTGAGGAGCATACCAAAGAATCTCTGTGAAACATGACTTGTACTCGAGCACTATACGACCTCCCTGTCAGAAGGCATTGAACTCGTTGAGATGAAGCTTAATGAATTCCTTAGATAGATACCTCTCTCAAAATCATTCCTCAAACAATTCCCATGACATGTCTTCGAAGACCATGTTCAATTGTAGCAGGAGCATCTTCCACCATACAAGAGTGCTCCCCTTCAGTTCAAATACCTCCATGAGTACCTTCATGTTGGAGGTATAGTCACGAAGTGCAAATCACATCGTCATATTCTCCAACCATGCCTCGGCAGCTATGTCGTCCGGGGCACCAAAGAACTCAGGAAATTTAACCTTCTCAAGTTCACGGTGAATGCTACCAGTATCGATCGAAGCACGCAGTGGACCCTCAAGAGGTGTCGATTCCCTGGCCTCATCTCTATCCAAATGGCTGATCAATGCCTCAAATATCCTATGAAAGGTCCTCATCATCCCAACCACATCACCCACAACTATATGTTCCTTCCCAACAACTTGTTCGTCTCCCTGGGGGTTAGACCCTGTTGTCGCCCTAATGCACACTTGCAAACGTGAGCTAAGTCCGGCTCACTTAGTGTGCCCTCGGAGACACAATGTCTAAGTCCCTGCCCACACTG
>JASDQU010201420.1:0-12531 GCA_032191745.1 Picea mariana | reverse complement strand
GCTCTCAAAGTAGTTATTGTTCCTGTTGTTAGTTCTGCAATTTACAGCTTTATGTCCAAAATTATTACATGCATAACATAAACCAAAAAATATAGTTTGATACCTGGTAGTTGAAGATATTCTGAAAGGAGGTGCTCTTATGAATCCTTCTTCTTCTTGAGGCCTATCTATCTGTTGTTGATTATGAAATCTGAATCTTCTCGATGGAGGGATGTCCTTGTAATCTTCCTTGTATATCTTTTTATCCCCTTTGATTGTTTTTGCATAGATTTTTGGATTTGTTTCTTGATCTATTGTTTTGGAGCTTGATCCCTTTTCTATCTGATTGTATCCAAGTCCAGACTTGTCAAGATGAGATTTTTGACTGCTGATAATGTTATCCAGAACTTTTGAGCTATTTTGCATATTTTTATTTTGAATATCCTTTCTTAGTGTGAATCTCTACTTTCAGATTTCCAATGATCTCGTCCTTTCCTTATAGCTATTCTTTGAGTGCTTCTTCAATTATTTTATCTTCTTCTATTTGAACGTTCAATTTTGTGATGATTTGTTCTAGTTCTTGAGTGTCTTTTTTCTTATCTAGTTTTGCTTGTAGTTTCTTGTTTTTCTTCTTTTCTCTTATGATAACTTCTATGGAACTCATTAATTCTTCTCGGAAGTCAACTTCCGCCTCTTCAATTTCTTCTTCATATGCTTCTTCGTATTCTTCTTTGGAGTCTTCTTTATCAGAGTCTTCTACTGCCATGAATATAACTCTCCCTGTTTCACTATTACTGACTTCATTTTCATCTAATGATGAGATGTCTTCTTTGGTGCAAAAGATTTTCTTGAAAACTTTGTTTGTAGTTATTTTACCTTTATATGTTTGTCTACCTTTTGAGTAACCTTCATCATTTTTTTTTCTCTTATGAGGACATTTGTTAGGAAAATGACCAATACCATCACAATTAAAACAAATTAAAGGAAGCTTACCTCTATACCTACCGTTGGTTCCCTTGTTCAGTCTTTTGACGAAGTTGACCACTTCTTCATCATCTTCCGAGACGTCATTGTTGCTGCTATATTCTTCTTGTTCCTTTTTCTTTTGCTTTGATCTTTTGGATGCTTTGAAGGCTGCTTCTTTTACATCTGGATTTTCCTGTTCAGTTATCATCTCATATGATGTGAATATTCCATGCAGTTCGTCCATGCTTATTGAGTTTAGATTCAATATTTCTTCTAGTGCTGATATCTTTGGGTTGAATCTCATAGGAAGAGATCTTAGTACCTTTTTAACAATTACAAATTCTTCAATTTCTTCTCCCAATCCTATGATTTCATTCACTTTTTCATCGACTCATAAGAAGTAGGCTGCAATATTCTCATCTTCCTTCATTTTTAGTTGTTCGAACTGACCCGTGTAAGTTTGAAGCTTTGCTTCTTTGACTTTTGTATCTCCTTCATAAATATTTTGAAGCTTGTCCAAAATATCTTTAGCGGATTTACAATGTGCAACTTTGGTGAATACCGTTTCACTGAGACCATTCATAAGTGCATTTGTGGCTTTGGAATTATTCTGACCAAGTTTCACTGCTTTGTCATTTGTTGGTGGAATTGTTGGTGCTATGTATCTATCTACAATTGATTGCCAAATTTCAAATCCCTGTGCCTGTATATATGTCTTCATCCATATGCTCCAAAAAGCATACTTCTGTCCATCAAACTGTGGTATTCCATATTTATACAAGTTGTTTCTCTCCATGATCTACCTTTCAGTGGTTAAACTGATTTCTGAAGGAACCTGCTCTGATGCCAATTGTTGGATTACTGAGAGGGGGGGTGAATCAGTAATAGCATAATTATAATCCTTTTTCTTCAAATGTTATATCAATGTAGAATTATCATCCAATAATGACCAGTAAGAAATAAACAATCACACACATATATAGTACACTAGTGTTTTATGTGGAAACCCAAATCGAGAGAAAACCACATAATGCTTTTTCTTATATGTCTTGAAGAATTACATTCATTGGAAGTGCCAAATTCCTTTGTTTTCTAGCTGCAACTGGAAGGAGGCTCCAAGCCCCTAGTTTCTTAGGCTACAAACTAAGGGAATCTCCAACTCCCCAATTCTCTGGCTACAACCATAAGGAGGTTACAACCCCCTATGTTCTCCGGCTGCAACCGAAAGGTGGCTACAACCACCTGTCCTTGCCTTGTCCAACCACCCTGAAGTAGAAGTAGAATGATGAAACCACTGTCACACTATCACTGTGAGATATACCACTATAAAATTGTACCAATAAATATGAACCCTACATCAACCATGCATCAACCTGTACCTCAACCTGTAATCAACCTATACCATAACACAAGTGGATCAACCATGCACCAACCTGTACCAAACAACCTGTAATCAACCCATACCATAAAAAAGTGCATCCAACCATGTACCAAGTATGTACCAATCATGTTTTAACTACTCATGAACTATGACTCATCAATATGTACCAACATCATCAACTATACACCTCATGTATGTGCCAACTCATCAACTACTTGTCTCAACCATGTACTCAACATGTACCTCAACCAAAATCCCTCATCAATTTCATCATCCAAATCTGATTTGTGGCTCTGTAATAGACCTGGTGTATATTATCACATTCCTGCAAACCTTCCTTAACTTTAACAACAAGAGACTAGCATTTTCATCAAACATTTCTTTAGTCTCACATGACTAGTTTTGGATTAGTCAACAACCCTAACTTGAAGTAATCATAACTTTGAACCTGTAATGTATAAATATATGAAAATGATACACAATTTTATTCAATGTTTTTTATGCAATTCCTCCAGGTTTCACTACTTGGAACCTCTCAGAAAATGATTTATAGCAAAAATGACATACCTTGCTGAATTCTGGCTTATTCTAGAGAGAGACCTTGCAGAGTGTGCCCCACATGAAATATTTGATGAATTGATCTGAAACTATTACAAAACAAACTAAATATTGTATCCTAACCAAAAAATTTGGTCTCACTTCATTTGGATCTGTTATGAATACGTTATGACGTTTTTACCCGAAACACCTGTTTTTGACTAGTTTCAGGATTGACCACAAAACCTATTTTCCACGGAGTGTAACTCCCAAAATACAACGACCCACAAGCTGAATTTTTTAACAAGGATTCTTGGATATGTTTTCTCAATTTCATAGCAATTTCACGGTTTGAATCATTATATAAAAAAAATTATAGCGAAAATGGTGAGATGACTTGTAAATAACATACCTTAGAAAGCACCATCAAAAGAATTTATTATTCCTTGTATTTCAGCCTTCTTTTCTTCACCTTGCCTCAGAATTTTGGCTTAGATATCCTTGTTTACCTCAGACACCTATATATATTCAATATACTTAAGTATGATTAAAATGAGAGAGCCTTGCCTCTTATTTATACTCTCCAAGTAGCTTCCTTAGAAACATCTTCTAGGTCACTTGGCCCCACTTTCCTTATTTTAGGGTTAACCCACTTCTAATTTCTCCATTAAATTTATTATTGAAATAATTTATTTTGTATTCTCTTTGAATTATAATACACTCATTACTTCACTTTATTATTTACCTTTTAAAATCTCTTAAACCACTTTGACCACTTTGACCTTTTTGGGCTTCTAGATGACATATGAGGGTCCTCCAACTTCGTAAGGCCATAACTCTCAAACCATGAGGAGTTATGTGACATTCCACATGCCACCAGAAATGGCGTGACAAGAACTATCCATCTAGGATATTTTCCCTGAAAAATTCCCTATCCTTCATCTCATTATTCCAAAATTAAGCATGGGTTCTCTTACTTCGAACAACGTCTTCCCGTGAGGGCTTTCACCATAAGGGGACCACTTTGGAGTTCATCCATATTTTCTTCTTATCAACCATGAAAAAACAATAATGAGTCATATTTACATCAAACAATCTTGGTTCCATTACCCAGACCTTTGTGCTACGAGGCTTTCTTCAAGGGTTGACATCAATGACAACCAACCTCAATCAACAAGTGCAATGTTGAGCCAGCCAACGTGGAAGTCTGTCTGCCAATTTGTATATTGTAGAAATATGGGTGCTACTTGTAGGACACATAACAATATCGGGCCAATTTAGAGAAAGGGGAAGCGCTCGGTCGAAATGCATGAATCCGCCAACCCGTGTAGCAAGGCATTTTGGGAAAAAAATTATTAAGTAACCAGGAAGATAAACTACAAGGGATAAAAGAGTGGGAAAATAGAAATGCAGAGGGAAGTTTCCGTAAGCGCGAATGGGTTTGAAACAAGCCCCATTGTTGCAAAACCATCATTTTCTACTAATTGTCAGCAAATTCTTTGTTGAAGATTAGATTTTATTGCAACTTGTGGGTGTAAGTATGTTCTTGATACATTCTTCCATGACTGTAACATATTAAATTAACTATTAAACTTCATTTTCTACTAATTGTCAGCAAATGCTTTGTTGAAGATTATATTTTATTGGAACGTATGGGTGTAAGTGTGTTCTTGATACATTCTTCCATGACTGTAACATATTAACTTAAGTATTAAAATTCTTGCATTATGGGTTGTTAGCATTAAAACTTAATAATTGCATGTCTAGAAACAAGAATGATGATTTTGCTGCAACATTGTACTTTGATATTGCTACGTTCTATCTGCATTGCGAATAGAATTGAACGTTGGTTTGAAACTGTGTAATCCATTTTTTGTTTGCATAAAAGCCTGGTGGATTGACACAGTACATTGTCATATAATTGTTAGATGTTCCATCTTGGAACCAATTACCTAAGTAAATACAATATCGAAGAACTACGAGACCACCAAATCATGCCAATGAGAACATGTGTTAAATCCAGAAAAGAAGTAGCAACGAAGACTCCAAGGAATTTTTTTTTAATAGAAAATCCATTTAAAAAAAAAAGAAAAACACCGAGTATTGTACATCCATCCTTAGAAATTGGACCCAGTTCTTCGGGCCAAAACATTGAACATATCTTCCACAAACACAGGCACGGGATCCACAGTTTGCAGAATCCTTGCAGTTTTCTACTTGATGAATCATCCTGTGGTAAAATTGATAGTTTTCGGAAGCTTCCCGTGAGGAAGAAGACAAAAAACGTTGCAGGGAAAATGGAATAGCCCTTAACTAAAAGTTAGGACACAACTAGAAACTACCTCTGCATAGTCGAAAAAACTTCAGGAACACAGGTTGCACGTGCAATTTTAGAGGCCCAAATTAGTCCATTATGGGTAGAGATGTCTAGTAGAAATATGCCTTGCACCAATGAGAGTTCTGGTCCTCATTCCCAAAGATGTTAATTGTATATCCAAAGAACATGACAATAGTCCTGCAAGTGAATATTGTTTTGGCTTGAAATATATCTCTGGGAGCATCAACATATCATTTATTTACAGTGAAAGTCTTCCTCCCAGAACAAACTAATTTGGACCTCTGGAATTCTCACTTTCAAACTGCAAAGTGACTATTGCATTCAATGTCGATTTCTTTTTTGAAACTCCTTTTGGTGTTGTTAGGACCACCATCACTGAGCCGGGAAGTTTTGCCCGTTATGGTTTATTTCAATCTAGGTGCAGGAGTGGGAACAGTCTCTGCATTGCCATCATCCATTGCTGTATCATTGCCCATCAGATCGTCTTCTTCTGGCTCAGAATCCATGACATCAACCTTTGCGCCAACCAACAATGCAACTGGGCAGGCTCTCTGAGCAGGCAGGGTTTCCTTGGAATTCTTTGGCTTGAAATATATCTCTCAGTGTACCAAGGGACCATCTCCTTTTTTTCTCCTGGGTGGAGGGAGATGAGTAGTAAGAATATGCCATGGAATAGTGGAACCTCTGGTCATTATGCTCGAATGTGTTTACTATATCTGGATAGAACTGCTGCCACAAGTTAATGATAATTTCCATTTTCTCCAGATGATGTTTGAAATGAAAATTGGGGACGGATAATATAACCCTTCACAAATTATGTCTTAATGTGTATCAATGGAATATCTCCTCGAGCCTTTCGCTGATCAATGACAATCTCTAGGGTTCGTGCAGAATGAGTTGTTACCATTAAAGCTCACTAATTGCATATTTAGAAAAAAGTGCAAAGGTTGCGGTGACGACGAAGAGATATTAAGAATTAGAGATTTCTTAAAGTCGCCAACCCGCTTGCACATGAAACAAATCGCATCATGTTTGAAATGAATACTTGGAAATGATAACACTCTTCTCCGCAAATCTTGGTTTAATTCGTAGTAATGAAAAATATTCTCTGGACTTTCGGACATTAATGACAATCTTAATGGTTCCTGCAGGATGAACTACTAGCAATAAATCTTAATTATTGCATATCTGGAAAAAAGTATGAAGGTAGAGGTGATGGAGAATTGCGACTGAGCATTGTACATTTCATCCACCTGCCAACCCGTGAAACAGATTCCAAGAAATGCCCAAGTATTGAAAGCGCTTGGGCGAGTTACAAAAAAAAAGGGCAGAAGATATACCCAAGAGACGTGAGGGGCCAATGGTCATATTGCATTTCAGTGAAAGATATTGGCCATCAATTTGTATGTCGTAGAATTTTAGGTGTTGTTTGTGCACAAGGGAACATCGAAAGCGCAATGTCGAGATGGAAATTTGTATATTGCTGAACTTCGGGTTCTGTATATAAAAGCATGAGACATTCGGAAAAAGGACCAAGTAAACAGAAAGCGAAAGAATATGAGATGAAGGGGAATTTTTTGTCTAATTTGTAAATCACGGAAGTCCGGGTGCTATTTGCAGGTGGCGGAACAATGGAAATGCAATGTTGAACCCACCTATGTAGGAGCCTGTGATTCAAAAAGTTTTTTCAATATGAAACATAGAAGTAGTTGGTTGGGTTGGTGATATAAAAGTAACAATGGAAATCTGAAGACATGAATCCGCCAAATCCCGCACCTAGAATTTTTTCGAAAAACGAGTAAGTAAAGAAAGGGAAAGCATAGGGAAAACAGAAAGCAGATGGAAATTTTTAGAAGCGGGAATTGGTCTTAACAGTAACTATGGAGTGCATTAAACATTTAACAGGTTCTTCAATCAAGGAATAGATACAATGAGCGATGTTAATATTTTCCAGTATCTGTTTGTATAAGAGAAGCATCGAAAAGTTACAAGAAAATCATTTTTTGGATGTTTAAGTAAAGTTTTTGTATTCATATGATTGTTCCATTAGACTTCACATAGTTTATATTCTTTTATTTCAATTTGTTTGCTAATTTGTGGATCGTGGAAGTCAAGGTGCTATTTGCAGGCGACAGAAAAATGGAAACACAATATTGAACCTGCCTATCTGGTAATTCACCTATTCAGAGAACCGGGAGCCAAAAAGTTTTTACAATATGAAATGGGGAAGCCGTCGGTCGGGTTGGTGATATAAAAGTAAGTGAAATCTAAAGACTTGAATCCGCCAACTTCTGTACCTAGAAATTTTCCGAAAAATGAGTAATACATACTAAATATGTAATATGAAGTATGAACATGAGATTTTATAGAGCATGTACGGAACTCGCATTCCATACTTAGCCACTTTTTGGATCGTGGGTTCTTGGGCTGGTGGGCTCAAAATTGGGCCTCTATTGTTCTGTGGCCCACAAATAACACCCACAATTCCGCGATATACAAAGTGACAAGTGGACCTATGGGCTGGCTAGGTCAACATGGGACTCCTATTGTTTCGTGTCATACAAACAACACTCGGAGTTCCACGATTTACAAATTGAAGGATAGACTCTAGGGCTAGCAGCCTCAAGATTGCAATTGTTTACAAAGATATTGTACAATTTAATTAGACAAAAAAGTTTGTACAATATGAAACGGGGAAGCGGTCAGTTGGGCTAGTGATATAAAAGTAAGTGAAATATGAAGACATGAATCCACCAACTTCCACAACTAGAAATTTTCCGAAAAACGAGTAATACGTACTAAATATGTACTTCTACAAAATATGGACATGAGAGTTTATAGAGAATGTATGGATCCCGCATTCCATACTTAGCCACTTTTTGGATCGCAGGTTCTCGGGATGGCAGGCTCAAAATTGGGCCTCTATTGTTCCGTCACCTACAAATAGCACCCATAATTTTGCAATATACAAATTGACAAGCGGACCTATAGGCTGGTTGGCTCAACATTGCACTCCTATTGTTCTGTGTCCTCCAAACAACACACAAAGTTCCGTGATATACAAATTGACAGACAAATTCCAGGGCTGCAGACCTCAAGATTGGGATTGTTTATGGATGGTAATCCCTATCAACTATCTAACATTATCTAAAAACATTATTTTCAATACTAAATTATTAATATTAAATATTGATATTGTACAATTTAATTAGACAAAAAAGTTTGTACAATATGAAACGGGGAAGTGGTTGGTTGGGATGGTGATATAAAAGTAACTAAAATATGAAGATGTGAATCTACCAACTTCCACACCAAGAAATTTTCTCGAAAAATGAGTAATACATACTTAATATGTACTTTTAGAAAGTATGGACATGATATTTTATAGAGGATGTACGGATCTCGCATTCCATACTTAGCCACTTTTTGGATCTCGGGTTCTCGGGCTGGCAGGCTCAAAATTGGGCCTCTATTGTTCTTTTTCCTACAAATAGCACCCAAGAGTTCCACCATATACAAATTGACAGGCAGACTTGTGGGCTGGCTGGATCAACATTGCACTTCTATTGTTCCGTGTCCTCTAAACAACACTCAGAGTTCCGCGATATACAAATTGTCAGACGGACTCCAGGGCTGGCGAGCTCAAGATTGCGATTGTTTATAGATAGTGATCCCTCTCAACTATGTAACACTACCTAAAAACATTATTTTCTATACTAAAGTATTAATATTAAATATTGATATTGTACAATTTAATAACATAAAATTATTAAAGGATGTTAAATATCTTATTTAAAAAAAAAACCAGCATATTCAGAAACTTGCGTTCCAAAATTTCTGTATAATATGAAACGGGGAAGAGGTCAGTCATGTTGGTGATATAAAAGTGGGTGGAAATCTGAACACATTTATCCGCCAAGTTCTGCACCTAGAAATTTTCCGAGAAACGAGTAATACATACTAAATATGTACTTTTATAAAGTATGGGCATGAGATTTTATAGAGCATGTATGGATCCCTCATTCCATACTTAGCCACTTTTTGGATCACGAGTTCTCGGGCTAGCGGGTTCAAAATTGGGCCTGTTTTGTTCCGTTCCCTACAAATAGCACCCAGAGTTCTGTGATACACAAATTGACAAGCGGACTTGCGAGCTATTTGAATTTTAAGGGCCTCATGTTGATATGATAGCACAATTGGACTTCAGGCAGTTTATATTCATTTATTACAATATGAAAGGGGGAAGCAGTCAGTCAGGCTGGTGATATAAAAGTAAGTGAAATCTGAAGACATGAATACGCCAACTTTCGCACCTATAAATTTTTTGAAAAAATGAGTAATATATACTAAGTATGTACTCTTATAAAGTATGGACATGCGATTTTTATAGAGCATGTATGGATCCCACATTCCATACTTGGCCACTTTTTGGATCGCGGGTTCTCGGTCTGACGGGCTCAAAATTGGGCCTCTATTGCTCCGTATCCTACAAATAGCACCTAGAGTTCCGTGATATACAAATTGACATGTGAACTTGTAGACTAGTTGGCTCAACATTGCACTTCTATTGTTTCATGTCTTCCAAACAACACTCGGAGGAAACGAGTAATACATACTAAATATGTACTTTTACAAACTATGAACATGAGATTTTATAGAACATGTACAGATCCCTCATTCCATACTTAGCCACTTTTTGGATCGCGGGTTCTCGGGCTGGTGGGCTCAAAATTGGGCCTGTATTGTTCTGTGCCCTACAAACAACACCCAGAGTTCCGCGATATACAAATTGACAAGCGGACTTGTAGGTTGGATGGCTCAACATTCCACTTCTATTGTTCTGTGTCCTCCAAGCAGCAGTTAGACTTCCGCGATATACAAATTGACAGACGGACTCCAGGACCGACGGGATGAAGATTGTCATTGTTTACGGATGGTCATCCCTATCAACTCTCCAACATTATCAAAAAACATGATTTCAGATACTAAATTATTAATATTAAATATTGATATTGTACAATTTAATTACATAAATTATCAATATTGAACCCGCCTATCCGGTAACTTACCTATTCAAAAAAACTGCGGGCCAAAAATTTTGTACAATATGAAGCGAGGAAGCGGTCAGTCGGGCTGGTGATATAAAAGTAAGTGAAATTTGAAGGCATGAATCTGCCAACTTCTGTACCTAGAATTGTTTTGAAAAATGAGTACTAAATATGTACTATAAAGTATGGACATGAGATTTTATAGAGAATGTACAAATCCCGCATTCCATACTTAGCCACTTTTTGGATTGCGGGTTCTCGGGCTGGCGGGCTCAAAATTGGGCCTCTATTGTTTCGTGCCCTACAAATAACACCCATAATTACACGATATACAAAGTGACAAGCGGACCTGCGGGCTGGCTGGCTCAACATTGCACTTCTATTGTTCTATGTCCTCCAAACAACACCCGAAGTTCCGCGATATACAAATTGACAGACAGACTCTAGGGTTAACGGGCTCAAGATTGCGATTGTTTACGGATGGTAATCCCTATTAACTATCTAATATTTTCTAAAAAAATTATTTTCAATACTAAATTATTAATATTAAATATTGATATTGTACAAATTAATTAGACAAAAAAGTTTGTACAATTTGAAATGGGGAAGCGGTCGGTCGGGCTGGTGATATAAAAGAAAGTGGAAATCCTAACACGTGCATTCGCCAACTTCCACACCTAGAAATTTTTCGAGAAATGAGCAATACATACTAAATATTTACTTCTATAAAGTATGGACATGAGATTTTATAGAGCATGTACGAATCCCTCATTCCATACTTAGCCACTTTTTGGATCATGGGTTCTTGGGATGGAGGGCTCAAAATTGAGCTTCTATTGTTTCGTTCGCTACAAATAGCACCCAAAGTTCTGCGATATACAAATTGACAGGTGAACTTGCGGGCTGTTTAGCTCAACATTGCACTTCTATTGTCCCATGTCCTCCAAACAGAACTCGGAGTTCCGCGATATATAGATTGATAGATGGACTCCAGGACTGGCGGGCTCAAGATTGCAATTGTTTACAGATGGTCATCCTATCTAACATTATCTAAAAAAATTATTTTCAAATATAAATTATTAATATTAAATATTGATATTGTACAATTTAATTACATAAAATTATCAAAGGATGTTAAATTTCTTATTTAAAAAAAAATGAAGGAAACAAAACAAAGTTTTTTAAATTCTATCACCGCAAGCATAACAACGACCAATTTGCATTTTAAGGGCCTCTTTTTGATATGATAGCACAATTGGACTTCGCACACTATATATTTGTTGATTTCAAATTATTCCAGGTGATTAATTTTACCAAGTTCATCGATCAAGGAAAAATGCTAAAACAAGCCACATACTACATTTGTGTCACAACGCCATACAAATTATCAGGTAGATTTGGGGTCTAGCTAGCTAAAAAATTGCAATTCTATTGTTCTGTGTCCTCCAAACAACACTCAGAGTTCTGCGATATACAAATTGACAGATGAAGCATACAACCAAGAACCAACTAAACTCCAAACATGCCGCAAGCAAGTTCCCACATGGTTCCATAGACCAGGACACATCGACCTTTGCATAAAACAATTTGATATACAAAGAAAAGATGTCACGACATTCATTTTCTCTTACATATGCTATATGTTCCCAGTATAAAATAACCAGGGCCATGGGATATATGGGGTTTTCTACCATGCTTCCCATTTTTGGACCGAACAATCTTATGCGCATGCAATCTCAAGTACTCGAGTCCGACGAACATTCATCTGGATGTTGAAGAAATATTACAGAGACACATGAGATATTTTTGTTTCCTGCCAAAGTTTGATATGTATTTTTTTCCCCTTCTTTAGCCGATATGAAAAACTGCATTGTCCTCATTTAAGGTAAATTTTTTGTGTATCCGAAAGTTGCGCAACATGTAGACATTGCTTGCCTTTTTCTATAGATATGTTTCATATGACAATTCTGCCAGCTTAGGAAGCACATTTTGTAACAGAGGCTTCCTAACCGTACAATGCACGGTTGTGTTGCCCACAGTTCGGATGGAAACATTGAGGAAATGTCCATATATATATGGACATTTTTCACTACATCGCAGGCAATCAATTGTATCATCACTTAGAAAAGCAGAGGAAAAAGCATGAGAGTTGCATTTCACACATACCGGTTCAAAGGGGGTCGAATACACATTCGCTGCAACCAAAACGCCTTCAACCTGGGAACATGAGCATAGGAATTAATACATTGAACAATATAATACATAAATGCACCCCCCCCCCC
>JASDQU010201419.1:17818-30118 GCA_032191745.1 Picea mariana | reverse complement strand
GCATATTTCAGATCACACTACTTGTAAGATTAGTGATGATGAAAAAACAAGTCTTTTCTCTCTATTTATACATTATCAATGACCTTTAATTAAAATTAGGTCATAAAAAGGTCGAACTGGCCAAATTACATCAAAATCCAGTTTTTAACATAAATGAAGGTAATTAAACCCTAAAATCAGCTCCAAGGGTGATGTCATGCCTTTCTAGGGTGACGTTGAGCCCCTAGGGTAGAACGTTAGGCCACGCATGCAGAACGTTTGGCCTCCAAAGGCCCTGAATGCTACCACACATGCCAACTAACACAAAACTACCCTCATAAATGCAAACCTTGACTGTGGATGACGTCTAGGGTCACAAAGGTGGTGTCATGGGCTCCCAAAAGTTAACGTCCAGGTGGAAAGACAAGATCCCCTTGGGTCTAGGTCTGCTAGAGTGTCCTTGGTGCAACACCCTTCTTTCTTCATGGTGCAAGTCTTTGGTGTCTCTCTGCCCCTGGTTGGGGTCACAACATCCATCTATGGGCATTCAGCCCCATGGAGGTCCGAGCTAATCATTCCCCCATATGTACCTGTTCACCGAGAAAGGTTCTGCAACAACAACGAGTACGCCCTCCAGGGGTTCATAAGTCACAGGGATGATAGCAATGTCAATCACATCTAATAATCAAATTACCCAAACATGTGCATCAAACCCCCCTTTACCTAGACAAATGCTCAAAGACATTATGCAGTTTAACAAGTCAGGGTTGGAGAAGGTCTCAGGATGTCCTATTGGGCTAATCCTCCTTAAGTTTGGGGTGTTTCCCAGGTGAGAATCAATCTAGGTCATGTAAGTGTGTGTGAAGTGGCGTGGGGGAAATGTTTGGGCAGAGGGTGCAGTGATAACAGGGGAATATAGATCTTACCTGTGAGTTCCTTTGTAGAGGGCGAGCTGCACCTGATCATGGATGCCACTGCTTCCTATCCCACTCAATGCCTTTTATTCTTAGCTTTTGGTCTTTTTCTTTCATGCTTCAAGGGAAGAACTGGGGACACTGTCCTGGCTTGGTGACCAGAGGTGACAGCGTTACCCACAAGCATTTCACAGAGATGAGAAGGCTGGCCCGTGATGAGACCCCCTTTCTCTTGGCTATGCCACCAAGAGCCACTGCCCTGGTTTGGTGACCAAATAGATTGTAGTGTCATATTGCTACATGGCCATGGTCCTAATAGGTCGACTCATGATCAAACCTCCCATCCACCAGCTAATACCTTGAGTGTTTATTATTTTACGGGTTCCCTTTTCTTACTAAGAAGCCTTTTACTGCTTTATCGAGAATCCCTGGGTGAAGCATCTCAAAGGTTTTATTTTGGCTTTTAACTCTTGCCAACTACTTTTACCCTCTGGGCCTTTTGCCCCTTCTTCCCAGAAAGCAAGGTACAACCCTTCCTAGTGTGGCAAACCCAATACTCGAACAAAGGTAGGGGAAAATGAGAGGAGTAAGGATGAAATGTGGTAAGTATGGAGGGAATGGACGATGACCTTTCATAGACCCACCCAGTGGTAACCCATCCTAAAGGGAGATCAACTTACTAGGACATCATGACACCCTTCCAGGTATGAACGAGTTAAAGAGCATAATTTCCAAGAAAATGTTATGAAATGAAGGAAAATTCAGTACAACATATTCAAGTGCTTCAATAATCAGAGTGACACATACCATGATACCCAGACTCATAACCTCATGGAGCAAGACTTACTGCTGCTTCAGGACCAGGCTGGTGGGATGGATACTGTTGCTGCTGATAGATTGGATGCACTGAAGAAAAGAGGGGCTCCTTTGGGGCCATGTTCAAGTTATTTGGCTCTCGGCACTCCATGTCTAGGACCTGTTATCACACAGTTTGTAGCAAGGATAAAAGGCTAGAGATTGGAGAGGCAAACTGGTGTAACTGGAACCAATCCCACCCATTGTCACCTCGATGGGAAGGTTCTTTCTATTTAGGGAGGTAAAGCCCAGGGGAGACGTCCTCGATAACTTGAGGTTTTGAGAAGGGCAAAGGTTTTAGAAGAGCGAAGTGATAGTAATCCCTCTCACAAGTCACCACCTGATCAGAAAGTCCGGCTTATAGCTCCAAAAAGATAACCGGAAGTAATAACCAAGAAGTATCCCTGCTCGAGAACAAAGCAACAATAAAACTGCATGTGCAAGCTTGCTTGCTTGGTTAGTACTTCATATAAATCAATGACTATCTAATATATGAACAATTGAATAATAAATATATGGCCCTCATGCTCATTGTAATCATCTCATATCTTATATTCATATATTCTTATTCAATTATTATGTTATCTAGATGGATTTCTTTATAATGTTCCAAATATTTTGGATGTGTGTCAACCGGATTGGTTCACTACGACCTCCTAAAGGTATGGGATTCTGTCAATAGTTTGTAATGTTATTGTTGAAATAACCTTGCCTTCTGACTTGCCACTGTTGCGACCGAAGGAAACTATCTTCATTGGTAGAGAAACAAAAAAAGAGATAGATGGATATTAGGTTGAGGCTAGGCAATAGTTAGCCCTTCTTTATATATGTAAGTACACTTCAAATGCATATTTTGAACAAGAAAGATTTTGTTTTTTGGCTGTGCTACCCCCTCACATTGCATAAGGGTAAATTTTGTGGTTTTCATGACAAGATGATTTGCGACATGATACCCATAAAGTTTTTGACGAATTGGGGGTATACACATTCAATGTTTGCTTGGACATGATGCTTTGCTTGCTTGAGTTGGTGTTGTGGATTGGAGGAGATCCATTGCTCCTTTGTGATGGATTGTCATGGTTTGGTTCTTTCTTCATGGTTGCATATCTTTGTTTGATGGAGTTTTTGGGGTTATCACTTAATGGAGTTTTCAGAGTTATCACTTGGATGTTCTGCTGCAGATCTGATACTATGGGGGTTTCTGGATGCATTTCTTGGGTTTTTAGATGTGTTTGTTTAGTTTTATGTTCTCATGTGTAGCATGCATGGCACTGTTGGATCCATAAATAACTCGTTGCATTTTATTAAATAACGACAAATGGTAATACATGGAAATACTTGAAATCATTTTCAGAATGCCTCAATTAGATTGTAACAGAGATAAAACTATCCTACAACACCAAGGAAGACAAGTAGAATATCGATTTATAACATGCATCAGTCGATCTACAACATGCAAGTTGAATCTACTGCATGCATGGAAGGAATGCTGCATGCAACTGCTGGAACCAACGAAAACTGAGATCTAATAGCTATGCTCCTCGGAATTTGATGAAATCTGTTCGCACTAGGTCGCCTTCTCCCTAGACAACACATGCAATTCAAATCTCTTGCATGCAAGAAGGATATAGCTTGGATTTGCTGCAATAAGCTCGGATCTGCTGCATGCAAGAAGGATATAGCTCGGATCTGCTGCATGCAAGAAGGATATAGCTCGGATCTACTGTATGCAAGAAGGATATAGCTCGGATTTGCTGCAATAAGTTCGGATCTGCTGCATGCAAGAAGGATATAGCTCGGATTTGCTGCAATAAGCTCGGATCTGCTGCATGCAAGAAGGATATAGCTCGGATTTGCTACATGCAAGAAGGATGTATCCTGGATTTGTTGCAATCCTAGTTTTTAAAATTGGACCGCGTTGTTATCAAACCGCCAAACCGACCGAGTTGATAGGTGATCGAATTGACCTGGCCCGGTGCTTGGTTTGGTATTGAACCGGCCGGATTGAATCCGGTTCAATATCAAACCTATCGTACCGACCAGTTTGAATCCAGTTCGATATTAAACTGGTCGATATCAAACATGAGCTTCCAGTTGGGATGAGCACAGTGAAACTATTATAGTTGATAATGACAGATTTATTTAACACCTTTAGCCAGTTAGCACTATGGAGACCTGGTAGAGCTCATCCTCAATGAGAATGGGATTTTCATCAGGTAAGTAGGAAGAATATGAAATTTTGAGTTTCTGGTAAAACTTGAAAATGAAATTTTAAATGGTTTATGAAATTTCAAATATTATCAAATGAGTGGGTATGGTAATTGTCTAATTCGACCATGAGGAACAAAAGAATATCTGAGTCCAAGAATATTAATTTTCCATGTTGGCGACCACTGGAACCAAAGTCCATTATTAACCATCATAAAAACATAAAAAGATTGCAGTAGTAGGAATCATCACAGATGCAGGGGGCTGGTCATCTTTATCATTGTTAGATGGTCCTTCCCAGCCTTTGGTTGGCGGTTCGGGTTTGGGAACAATGAATTCCCAACCATCATTATTCTGCCGCTGTTCTTCCAGAGGCTTCTTTGCTTCATAAATTGCAAGGGCCAACATAGGAAACTTGTCATTCAATGGCCAGGGAAGGGGGCTACCTGGGCATTATGTAATATGGACTGTAGAGGCCATTTAGAGCCCTCACTGATTATGCATTTTGTTGCCGATATGTATTGCACTCGGTGCCATTTTGATATAGACACCCTTCCATGGTGTATAGATCAACAAACTTTGCATATTTTGTCTTTAATTGTTTGGAATCATGGTTTGAAAGATTTAAAATAAAAAATTCATTAAAATTTAATTTTTTAATGTATTTTTTATTGAACCAAGTCATTGAAATCAAACCATAGTTTTAAAAACTGCAACCGGCACCGGAACCGGTCGAGGGTCCAACCTG
This sequence comes from Picea mariana, assembly GCA_032191745.1. NCBI lineage: Eukaryota > Viridiplantae > Streptophyta > Pinopsida > Pinales > Pinaceae > Picea > Picea mariana. The sequence goes on along the minus strand of JASDQU010201419.1, from coordinate 25,414 downwards.
AATCGGAACCGGAACCGGTAATGAACCGGTTTCAATGAACTGGTTTTTAAAAAAATACATAAAATATTTAAATTTTAACGAAAAAAATATACTTTTAAGATTTTAAATCATGTTTCCAAAGCATTAGAGACAATTAGAGACAACATATCCAAAGTGTGCTCATGAATATATCAAAATGGCACCAAGTGCAATACATATCTAGAGATCGGAACATAAATACATAATCAATGAGGCTCTAAATGGCCTCGATCCTCTATAGACCACAACAACAAAAAACATACTAGCAAGAGTCAAGACTACAAGTCAATATCTCATTGATCAACATGATCAACGATCAATCATCACTACTGCTAGAAGTAGAAATGGCATGGGCATCCTCTCCCTCGACATCATCATTTGTCTCTGACTTAGACTTGAACTCGACCTTAGACTCATCACCATCAGGGACATTTGTGACTACACGCTTTGAAGTTGCACTAGCTGTAGTAGTACGAGTACGACCGTGACGATGCACACGAGGTCTGCGGCTACGCCTGCCTGCAGTTCCACTAGGGTCTGCCATGTCTCACACTGAAATCGGACCGCGGGGCCCTAATAGTGGATCTGCATCCATCTGATCCTGCCCTGCTAACTTCACCTCCAAATCATAGTCAACATCAAACTCTGGTGGGTGAGTGTCCGCTACCCAATCTGAAGTTGGATCAACATCATCCAACACAATAGGATTTGAATTGGGTCTTTTGTTCAACAATTGGTTGCGCCTTAGCCATAGGTTGTACTGAACGAAGACTAGATCATTAACCGTTTCTGTTCTAAACGGTTTCTCTTCTTCGTGTGAATCCTCTCAAAGACAGACCAATTGCGCTCACACCCTAAAGCACAGCAAGTTTGACTCAACACTCTAATTGCAAACTTTTGCAATTGAGGACATTGGCTTCCAAATGACTCCCACCAGTTTGCTGCAAAAAACATAGTTAGTCGAGTTAGTTCCTTGAAGTAATAAATTATAGAGTATATAAAATTTAAAGTTTAAAATTTAAACACTTAAACTTTAAACTTTGGAATTGTTACTTGGCTCATCCACATCCCTTGCAATCTTTGCTAGGTTCTTGTCGAAGGACCATGCGCTCAAGGCAATCAATCAAGCCATCTCTAACCTCCCCAGTCATATCTTCTCCAAGCTGCTCTCTGTAATGATACCTTGGTTTCAGGAAATACCCAGCTACATGTATAGGGTGATGGAGTTGATTGTTCCATCTACGATCAATGATGTCTGAAATAGGCCCATACTTGGTCACTCTATCCTTGTATGCTGCCCTTATTTTCTCCTTTGCCTGATCCATAGCCTCATAAATGTAACCCATGGCCAATTTTTCCCCATCCACTATCCGCAACACCTTAACAAGTGGCTCAGTAATTTTCATAATTTCTGCTGCTTTTTCCCAAAATGTGGGATCATTAACTTTCTTTTTGGTGTCTTTGCCATCTTGTTTGCGGGCCCATTGAGATGCATTCCATTCATCAGATGCAAACATATTTTGCAAGTTATTTGATTGGGAAGCCATAGATTGCAATGTCAAGAAGTGAGTTCCAAATCTAGTGATGGCAGGCCTAAGAAGTTCTCTTTTCTCTATGTTTTTCCTCATCAAGCTCAAAACCCATGAGTGGTTGTAGATGTACTTTGTGATACTTTTGGCATGCTCTATAGTGTTTTTGATCCATTCTTGTTTGCCAGTGTCCTCAAGCATGAGGTCTATGCAATGTGTAGCACATGGAGTCCAAAATATGGTTTTGTGTTTCTCCTCTAACATCTTCCCAACAAGAACATAGTTAGAGGCTTTATCTGTGATGACCTGAACAACATTGGCTACCCCCATCTCCATAACGACCTCATCTAATCGATCAAACAACAAGTTTTCATCTTTGACCCTATCAAATGCATCAACTGATCTCAAAAACATGGTTCCTTGTGGGCAAGAGACAAGGAAATTTATGATAGTACGGTTCCTTCAATATCTCCATCCATCTGACATGATGGTACATCCTGTTTTAGCCCATGATACTTTGAAATCTATCAAGTATTCTTCAATGGATGCAACCTCTTTATGCAAAAGGGATCATCTCAAATCATGCATACTAGGGCCTTTGAAGCCCCTACCCCAAGCAATAATGGCATCCCACATAGGTTGGTAATATGGTGAGCGGGCAACATTGAAGGGGATATCAACATGATACCACCATCTAGCTATGTACTCATAAACAATCTCTCTATATTGTTTCTTCCAATGGTCATCTAAGGTGGGCTGAAATTGAGTGGGTTGAACTTGAGAAACATTGGCATTGTCAAAACCAGAAGTGGGGGGAGGTGTGAAATAGCTTTGGATGGTATTCCTCTTTTTACTTTTAGGCGGATGCATGGTATTTTCACTTTCAAGGGGAGGAGGAAGATAATGAAAGGGGTCTCTATTTCTAACACCGGTAGAATGAATAGATGGAGAGTCCTCATAATCAAAAGTGGGGTTGGCTGCCCTCATTTGTGCTACATCCCTCTTCCTCCCTATTTCAGCCTGTATAGCTTTTTCCCTATCCTTTTCTTCGTGGTAGTCATTAAGTACTTTTTGCATCTCTTCTCTAATAGGCCCAATAACATCCAATGGTGCCTCACATGATTTAACTTGGCCTCTACCACCAACCAAGTGTTCTTTCAACCTATGAATGCCACCCCCCCCCCCTTTGATGCATTTTTGACAATACTTGCAATACATTAGACCTTCAATCACCTCAACATGAACCCATGCGACATCTTTAGCTTTTGGGGCCATTGTAAATTTGTAAATGCAAACTCAAAGGCTAAAGCAAAGGTGCAATTTGCACAATGCAAGCAATCTGAAAATGCAAAGAAGGAACCTTGTCTTAGACTCTTAATAAGTTTCAAACATTCAACAATCAAGATTCAAGATGGAAAAAAAAGAGTGGAAAATTTTCAACATACCTCTAGAGCCTAATCCAACTCCTCCAAACTTGAAGATGAACTATAGCCTCCTAGTTGAGATGCCAAATCCACCACAAACTGCCCAAAACACTTGCCCAATAAGCTCCTTAATGATGCTCTTCAAGAATCAATGCTGCTCCAAAACCCAAATGCTCCCAAATGCTCCCAAATGATGAATGAGAGAGTTGTGAGGCACTTAGAGGGGAGTGATAGAGATATATAGGCTAGAGTTAGGGGTTAGAGGGAACTAGGGTATTGGTTTAGCAAAAATAGAGAGGGTTTTGAAGTCCGCGGGCCTGCTTAAGTAAGACCGGACTAAACCGGCCAGTTTAGGACGGAACCGATCGGTTTGGGCCGGTTTGGTATCAAACCGATCGATTTCGTCATAAACCGACCGGTCGGTTCGGTGATCAGTTCGATGTCCGGTTCCGGTTTTAAAAACTATCTCTGCAATAAGCTTGGATCTGCTGCATGCAAGAAATATATGTTGTATGCACTCCAGAATACGTTGCCAAGATAAATCCACGCTATATCTCTGATCTAAATCTACCTAAACCTGTAAATGAAGCAAATCCTTAAGGAATGATCCAACCCTATACTCTGAAGCCTGATGAAGAATCTGGGTGATTCTTTTGATGAACTAGGGTGTGTCTTTCAACACCGAAATATATCAATGGTGGTGGTTTCCTCCAGAGATCCTCAAAATATGAAGAAAGTCGCCCGACTTCTCTTTTGAGGTTTAATTCTCAACTCAACTCATGCATAATGGTGAATTAGATCGACTTTTCTCTTTTATACTTCCCTCATCTAATTTCCCATTCATTTTATTAATTAAGTGACTTTTCCCTGAATTTTGACTTAATAATCACATAAGTCACTTAAAACGCCTTTTTGCTTCTAATTTCACATTCACTTTGATTAATTAAGTGACTTTTCCTAAGTTTTATCTTAATAATTATTTAAGTCATTTAAAAAACCTTTTTCTCTTTTTTCTCATCTAATTCTACGTTCACTTTAATTAATTAAGTGACTTTTCCTAAGTTTTATCTTTAATTATTCTTTAAGTCATTTAATCACCCTTTTCTACTTTATTACTTAATGCCACTTTCAACTTAGGCTTTTTTGGTAAATGACACTAAATAATTATTTTATTCCCTTTTTCTCCCGACTATAGCCTACGAGAATCAATATAGGCTACTCAATCGCTCCTCCTGGAGTCATCATTGAGAAAGAGACATTACATATTTAGGGTACAATTCCATTGTGTAGCCACTTTAGAACAAGGAGAAATGGATTAACCACAATAAAATCAGATTAGTAGAGGAGCATTAAGCGCTAATATCAAAGCATCTTAGGAATCACCAATTGTTGTCACTTAGGAATGAGTCACAGCTTCTTATGGTACTTTAATTTGTGAGAAGTTCATATTAAAGCGGGGATAAGTATATCTATATCAAAGATCAAAGGTTTAAAGGGCCATCAAAAGGAAATAAGAAAGTAGTAAAGGAGATAGTAAAGCAGTATTTTCCGAGATGAAAAAGAAAGTCCAGCTAACCTGTTGTATGTCTGTTGTTTTGTGATGTAGATCCGATTTGCGAGTAGTGATCTGGAACTTCATTCAAAGTATGTTCCTGGTGGTTCGGAGACTATTTTCGATGTTGATCAGAGGTTAGCTCAGAGGACACAAGTTGTTCCACCTTTGCAGGAAGATAGGTTCTTATGCAGTTTCGTTCATATCTTTGCAGGTTAGTGCAATTTTATTTTTAATGAGAGTCTCTTCTCAGTTTTGTTAACAGTTGGTTTATGAGATATTGGATATGTTTGGCGTTTATATTAATATCTTAAAGCTCTTTTCCATGGAACTGCGTTGTTTGCTCAACAGGTGGATATGGAGCAGGTTACTATAGCTACAAGGTAGTCTATTTTCTTAGTTGCTCATATTTCATTCGAAAGCTTTATGCATGTCGAGTTGTATTAGTGATAATTTTGCTCCTATCAATTGGAAAGAGCTAAAGATGGATTAGCACAGTTGTATTCTCACTCGATTCCTCCTGAAAATCAAGTTCAATTGTGTTTTGTGTTTGGAAGTTTTCTTCATATGATTGGTTTGTTGATCCATTGAAATTTATTCATTTACATTTTTATTTCAGGTTTGATTCTGTTTTGTGATTCTTGTAGACATAAGTATATAATAAGTGGCTAGAAGTTTTCTTCTTATTTCTAGCATTTGGAAAAACGGTTTTGTATATTTCTTTCATTTCCAGCATATGTACATAGAGTTCTGCTTTTGGATTTCCTTGGTTAGGTTCTGTTATCACTTGGAAATACCTTCGCTGAAAGGACACAAAATTGTCTGGATAAGTTAAGGCAAACTGCCAATGTCACCTTACACGATACCACTCACTATTTGTTAGTGCTTTGCTAACTTCAGAGGGGGTTCCCTAGATGATTCAAGGCTTCGGTTATGAATTCTTGGGGGAATGTAACATCTCAAATCTACAGTAAAAGTTTGTTATCTGCACTAAAATGCTTAGAATTCTGCAAATTATTTTTCAAATCAGCAAGTTTAAACTTTGAATTCATGATTATAGATGCTAAAACAAGTCAGAAAATTCATAAATTTGCTATAATCTCTCCTTGTTTCTGCAATAAAACTTGCAGAATGGTGAACTAAATTGACCTAAAATGCAAGGAAAACACTTTAAATCAATATCTTACAATTGAAGCAAAGTACTTTTCTCACAAATCTGCAACAAGGATATTCAATGTATTTTGCCTTAAAATTCTTAGAGAATCAGCTATATTTATGATCACTAGTGCCTTGTGTAGAAATTTTGAGAACTGGGCAATTGATGCAATTCAGAAATTTCACCTCATTTACAGCACAAAATTAACGGATGATGGTATAATTGACTACATGAAGGAAAGAGACAAGTCTGAAGATGGTCTTGATGTGAAAAGGATGGGCCTTGAACTCTGCTTGAATGATGGATTGAGGGACTGCTTGTTTGCAACGAATGATGCACTGCGACATAAGGGTCTACACTGTCCTTCCTAGCTCAATGAGTGCAAGGCAAACTAGGACCCAGACTTCTGAACCATAAAGGAAAATGGGTCTGATGTTTGYGTCCAAGAGGTGTATATTGGATGTGATATACTAGAAATGGCTTTGGATGATTTGTCTCTCAAGTAGGGAAAGTGAGCCATCTTGCKTATTACACTGAGGATGGAAAGCTTGTCTCACATTGAACCAAGGTCTTGAGAATTGTGCCCCCAAATATGTATAGGTTGTGGTGATCTTGATCTCTTCACCTCAAAATTGAAAGTGGTAGTTAGAGAGGGCTTGCTATAATGCATTGAAGGTCATAACTTTGGTCTTACTTAGGTTAACTATCAATTGTTGAAGATCTCAAAAATTGGATTGGGCATCAACCTATCTATACGGTCTCCTTAGCAAGGAGGTTAAGATGATCACATCATTGACAAATAGAAGTAAATAGATCAATACATGGTGTATACGATGACCATTCTTGTCCTGTATGTGTTGCCTAAAAAATATTCTAACTCATCAATGTAGATCCCAGTTGGAGAGAGAGGGCACTTTTGCTTGACCTCAGTCACTCTCCTCATGAAGTGAAAGGGTCCATGCGCTATGTGAAGAAGACCAAGAATTGACTTGTAGAGTCTCATGATAGAAGCTAGAAGGTTCTTTGAAATGCCAATGCCACGTAACCCTTGGAACAAGGCCTCTCTTGGGATCGAGTCAAATGCTTTTTGAAAGTCCACAAAATAACATAACATGTTCGAATAGTGATGACATGCCTTCTCAATATTGCACAAAGAAGGAAGATGCGATCAATGGTATGATACCTTGAGGGGAAACTTGCCTATCCTCTGGCATTAAGATGTCTCTACTCTAGCATGTTTGAGAGCCTGAAATGGACCATAGCATAAAAATAGGAGGTGTGTCCAATCATGATGGTCCTATAATTGCTTGTATTTAAACTATCTCCCGATTTGAATATCGAGTGGATGATCTAGTGGAAGAATGTGGTAGGGAAACCAAAACAAATAACATGAATAAATAAATTGACAATGTGGAAGTCTTGAGAATGAATACCATGTTTGAGGAACTTGGCCTGAAAGCATTTATTTTCAACGAGCCAACTAATGCTCATAACCTGACAGGTCTCTTGATGTCACCATGGCAAAATATACAAGAAGGGGAGGTGGAAGTGGTGATGTGGAGTGGACTTTGCCTAGGAATGCCATAAAGGGAAGCAATGTTGGAAATAACACTGATATATTGACAACATCAAGATATGCACCACGATTCTTTCAACGTGTTGATTCTATTACCTTAATAGATTTTTTGAGAGTTTTGAATATATCACGATATATTGAAAATATTGCGAGATGATGGGAAATATTAGTTGAGTAAGGAATTTTTTTTTTGGTATTTTTTTGCTCACTTTGAAGAGGAAAAGTATGGGATTGAGAACAAAAGGGTTACCTCATTGTCATATTTTTCTATAAAAGGGCTAGAGGGAGGGAGTTGTTTTAGATGTTTAAAAAATTGAACACACACACACACACACATCTAC
>JASDQU010201419.1:5363-17775 GCA_032191745.1 Picea mariana | reverse complement strand
AAATTTGGTGATAAGTTTCTTTTCGGACCCTTGGCAATATATTCATCGGCATGATGTTTGCAACATTGAGTACGATACAACATGGATTGGGGATTTATGTCAGGTGGGAGAACAACTTTTCTAGGGAAAAGGGTGTGCCAAAAGGTTTTAGTTGCATGGAGGAGGGATTGAAGAAGCTTGTTTTTGTTGATGGAAAAGAACTACTGCTTTCTGCGATAGAGGATAAATTGCTGAAAGAAGAGCGATTGCAAATGAATATTTCTTTGCACAAATGGATCACCGATCTTGAAACCAAAAATACCATTTTAAGTGGACATGCTAAGTGAATATGAAAGCGACGTATCCCACCTTAACTTGGTCCATAGTTATCAAAACTGGACCGGTCATCGAATTTGTTGACCCCAAAATTTGAACTGGACGAGAATTGGAAAAAAATGGACCAAAAAACTAGTGGAACAAAAAATACATAAAATATTCAAATTTTGAAAAAAAAACCATATATATTCATGTGCATCCATATGAATCCAAACCATTATACATAAATATGCAAATTTTGTCATGGATATAGCAAGTAAGGGTGCATATAACCAAAATAACACCGAGTGCAATACATCTATGAACCGATATGCATCAATAAAGAGGCTCTAAATGGCCTCTAGAGTCCAAAAATAAGCATAGTACTAATGAATAACCATAGTCTAGACTCTAAACTCTACAATTTGATAACATGGTAGAATCATCAAAATCCTCATCCTCAGCATGACTAGAATCTAAAATGGTATTCTGGCTTGATTCCCTTGGCCTTGAAGTTAGTGGTACCCATCCAATGTTCAGATCCTCAGGCAGTGGAAGTGGTTCCAAATCCATACAAAAAACGGTCTTCATTGTCAAATGTTGGTGCTTGACTCTCCACAACCCACTCTGATGACAGATGAAAGTCATCCGAGACTATGCTGCTTGATTCAAGGGTCCTTTTCAATAACTTTTTGCGCCTCAACCTAAGGTTGAACTGAACATAAACCATATCTTTCAACCATTTTTGTTCCAAATGGTTTTGCACTTTAAGTAATTTACTTTTTTTTTTTTTTTTAAATGAGTTTTGGTGGTCCCTAGTCTCTCCATATGGAGCCATACAAAACCGAACTTTTTCGGTATGAAACCCCGAATCGAAACGGTACAGCCTTGGAACCGGTCGAACCAACCTGTTTTTCCAGGTCAGGTTTGATTTTGATAACACTACCTTAGCCCTTTCTCCAACTTGTTAGCATGGAAGACTAGGCATGCACAGTTGGGCACTCAACACCGAAAGCTTGGAATTGTGGGAGAGGTGGGATTTAAACTGTTGATAGTAGAAAACCTTTAATAGATAATCGACTTATTTAGGAGAACGAGCGCTTTCCCCTTATTATTTAGAGAGCACTCTTACCTTCTCTTGCCACCTAAATTTGTCTCGAAAAAAGAGGGATCAGTGTCTCCTCTCCATTCAAGGAGGCATTCTAGAGGCAAGGAATGTAGTGGGATCATGGGAAAGAGTGAAACAAAGGGGGATCATGAGAATGTATWTGGAGGAGTTTACACTCATTATCATACCAATGTTTTATGGAACAAAGGCTAGATTTGAGGRAGTGGGACGCGTGCCTAATGGTGTGAGGGTGAGAGTCAAGGGAAACCTCCTGGATGGCCTTTGAGTGAAGCTCATACTTGGCTGTAGCCATCTSGAGGGACAAGATGTAGGGAAGGGGTGGATCTATTTGTGAAGGAAGGAAGTATAAATTGTTGAAATCCGTTACTCCGACACCTAGGTATCTTGTTATCTAGTGATTTTCTTACTGCAAATCAATTTAGCAGCTCACAAAACAAAAATACATTGCTGGAATATTCAAGTCAAATAAAGATAGCGGAAGCAATACTAGAAACCAAATCATGCACACATAAACACCAATATTTTTGGGTAGATACTAGATACCCTTGGAAAAACCCTGGAGAGAAAACCAATACTGAGATGATTTTATTAGGATAAAATCAGGGTTCGCGTAACAGGGATAATGGCCCATTGAGAGAATTACTACTGCAGACAAACTCGACAAAGTCTGCTCTGCTGTATGACCCATATCTGGCACATTTTTCAAGGTGTACACGCCTTTCCTTAAGAAAACGTGCGTATACGCACCTGTCTCCATTGAAACCCACGTACATGACCTCAAGGACTGTACGACAAACTCTGTGCAGCTCGAGCCTTTCTTGTAACTTGGCTCTGCTGAAACCCACTTGCGGTTGCCTCTGTTCTCTCTTCTCCTTGACCTAATCTCTAGATGGAAGTCCTTCACCACCTATCCAAGATCTCCTTGAATCAAAAGTGTGTTTCTACTTCACCCTAGCCCTGCTTTTATAATCTTGAGTTATGACCTAACCCTAATCTCCAAAGTGATTGACGATTGAGATTATTTCTCACTTCACTTGAGATCAATGGATAAGATTAAATGCTAATTACTTTTAGCATTTCCTTAAATAACTCAACTAATTAATAAAAACACTTTACTTTCATAATTCATTTAATTAAAGTAAAGTCTCAAAGTAGAAGGATTTGGACGACTTCCACATGTCTAGACATTTAGACCTGTGTGGAAACACTTGTCCGATGCCACAAAACATCAACATAAATGTTGAAAAATCCCTCATCACAATGTTTAGTAGTATGAGGGGTGTTAGAATAAGATGTGGTAAGGGGAGGGGAGAGGTGGTGCAGTGGGGTGACCAATGAGCGAAAAGGAAATGAGGGCATGGCTTGCAAGGGGGAGGTGGTGGAGACCTCAAGGTGTTGGATTTGGGGGTGGCGACACTTGGTTTGCTATGACATAATCAACCACAATAGCACCACCATCACGGGGGAAGCATGTGAAGCTACCTGAGTCGAGAAAGCACGTGAGACCATTCTGAAGAAGGAGGTTGTGAGATTTGTCAAGTTAGAAAAAGTGTCTCCTATACACCGTGTGTGGTCCCAAACCATCATCTGAAATCATGTGGAGACCTACTAAGACTGGGTTGATTAGCTGAAGATGAAGGGGCACCTTGGATCTCTCATGGATCGGTGTTTGTAAAGACCTGGTGTTGGTATTGAACTAGAACAAACTGGATAGCCGTAAAACATAAATAAAAAATGAATAGTAGACATAAAGATTCTTTCGAGTTGACTGTTAGATCTACTTGCATTTCAAACCTTACATCTATTATCAGGGAAAGGAGGGAAGAAGGTAATGTTAGCACTGAAATATTGGGACCCTATAAATTTAGAAGAATACTCTGGATATCTATTTTTTAATTTTCCTTTCTTAAAGTCTATGAATTATATGGATTTCATATAAAAGATTTTAAGGGAGTCTCGTTTCGTACAGTGAGCTAAAGACATGGTTGTTACTGAGGATGTTGTTTAGTTCAAACCATAGAAGATAAAAATATGCCAACTGTGTGTGTGTGTGTGGGTGAGGCAAGGACAACATTCTGGTCAGATAGAGTTCTCTAATAGGATGCATACATACCAAAGTTACCAGAACCGGACCGGTCATTGAGCCGGTCGACCCAAAAAACTGGAACCGGGGAAAAACCGGATCAAAAAACCGGTCACTAAAAATACAAAATATTCAAATTTTGAAAAACAAATACATATTCATGTGTATCCATGTGAATCCAAACCATTATACACAAATTTGCAAAGTTTAAAAAAAAAACCCTAAATTWAAAAAAAAAATGTGAATCCCAACCCTAAATTTAAAAAAAAATCTAAATACCCCCTACTTTTCCACCCACGGGTCATCTTCACGGAACCGAYCGATTCAGGCAAAAAAACCAGTTCCGTACGGAACKRGCCGGTTCCTTGAATGAATCKATCGGTTCCGTACGGAACCGGTCAGGGGCGGTTTGATGGAGCGGTTCGGACCGGTGGAGGCTCAGAACCGGTTGGACTGGCYGGTTTTACCGGTTCCGGTTCGGTTCTTGTAACACTGATACATACTCAATAGTCTCGATATATAATACCAATTGAACGGTTATTAATTCTGTGTAATGAATGATTGAGAAAATATAATGTAGGTCCTGTYGGGATATACTAGCTAGTTGCCATTTGGCTGGCAGCCAAATATTCTAAGAAATATCAAGAAGAGAGAAATTTATGTATAGCTGTGGGAGAKGTAGTTGTCGATCAGATTTGCTCTAGCTGTGAAGGATCTGAGTCAGATCTGAWGTTGGAATTGCACATGTTCGTGTTTATGGTGTATGCTTTTGTATATGTTAAAGTTGTGAGTATTTATGTGTGATTCAGCCATCCTAGGCACTATAAAATAACCTGTAGTAAGATACGCGGGCACAATATTTTCGAGTACAAATATAATTAGCTCTTTCATACCATGGCAACAAAATGATCTTTCTATACAATTATTATTTTATTGAGATATCCCCTAAGAAGTATAAGAAATGTAGAATATTAGGTCAATTACAAATATCTTGGCAAAAACGCTTTAGGTTTTTGAGCATTTTCCATGTACCTTGTACCTCTTCTTTTAGTTAGCTATTTGGACCTTTATCTGCTTTGGATATCGTAGCTATAGGAACTTCTTTCAAACTCCCACTATGTATGTATCTTTTTTGAGTCTCATTGACTTAATTGTTGTTGTCATTTGTCAGACATTAATAAACTTAAGATATCTCTTCTTATCTACATTACGATCTTTGAGAGGGAAATATCTTAAGAAGGGTAGAATAATTATGTATCTAGCCAATAGTTGAATAAAGATAATAATAGGTAAATAAAAAAATGACTATTTCATGTTATTACTTTTATTACTTGGTAGAAGTCGTTGACTTGACATGAAGTGCAAATACTGTGACATGAATATCATCATTCATATATCTTACTTGGGCGTTGTTCTTAAATAGGTTTATATTCAATTGTTCATTGGATAGTATTTTTTCAAATGCACTTGCTCTTTAATTTAATACTGGAATTTCAATCTCTAGAGCAAGCTGACTTGTTTCAAATTTGCTACAGTGGGCTGAGGTTCTGTCTGCAGATGCATTCTCAGCATTTGAAGATGTTGGACTGGAAAACGAGAAGGTATTGGTTTTATCATGAATAGATGGTCTGTTATTCCTGGAATATGGTATTATATTATCACCATAGGTTTTGAATCTTCTGAAAGGGGGTGTGACAATTAACATTTTGTGATGTGTACAGAAAAATATCTGTTAATTTTGGAGCATCAAGGTTATTGAATGGATTTTCCTGATTAATATTAATGTTAAAGGATGGTCTGTTATTCCTGGAATATGGTATTATATTATCACCATAGGTTTTGAATCTTCTGAAAGGGGGTGTGACAATTAACATTTTGTGATGTGTACAGAAAAATATCTGTTAATTTTGGAGCATCAAGGTTATTGAATGGATTTTCCTGATTAATATTAATGTTAAAGCTTCAGATTATATATTCAACAATTATGATGAGTGGACATATTGCTTCTTCTAAAATTTTAATATATGTAATTGAACTGCGTCCTTGTGATATTTTGCCAATGCAAATCAAATTAGACTACACAAAAATTGAACAAAATAAATTATGGTTAGCCTTGTAGGGAAATAAGTGTTGAGCAATTACAATGAATGTGCTTGATGAATAATTGCCACGAACATGTTGATCAATTAATTTTCTGAGTCTATTCTTATGTTGTTCTGTCCACTTGTTTGAGGATGTCTGCAGCCAGTGAATGATTTTCTGTAATTAACATAGCAGTTTATCACTGGAGCATTCATGGAAAAGGGGACCAGCCCTTAATATCATAAAGTATTAAACATCATTTGATAAAAGGAGTGGTATACTTGATGATGAATATGCAGTCAATAAGATTGCCATATATAGTATATAAGAGACACAACTATTGCTAAAGGACACAACCCTACTGTTGAGATTTGTGTACATTGGGAAGTGTTCCCCTTGTGTTTGTGAGCTTCTAAACACATGTGGGAAGTACTATGTACTTTGTGCGTTGTACTTTATGTCTAATTTCACTTTGACTTAGGAGATTTAAGTCAAAAGTGAAATTTGGTCATTTTAGCCTAAATGACTATTAATTCACTTTGTGGGTGAATTAGGAGACATAAAGTGAACTTAGGGAACTTAACCTAAAGTGGGTTTTTGAGCGAGATTATTATGGGATGATCTCAACCTTAGATTGGAGATGAGATGGGATGATCTCATCCATCCAATATTTAGGTTTCCTTATGGAGGTTCAAGAGGGGCGCAAAGGGCAGGGAGAAGCTCATTCACTCTTATGTTCACTTGGAGAGTTTGAGAGAGAGCATTGAGGAGAGGATGGTGGCTATGGTTGAGGAAAGATTGGGCGCCCCCATTCATGGAGGTAGCCAGAAGGCTTAGACCCTCATTTATTTGTGGGAGTTGATCTTGCTTGGAGGAGGGTGCACTTAAGGAGGAGGGCACACTTATAGCAGGGAGGTCTTACAGTGGTCAGATTGCTTTGAGGACAGTTTCAGTGGAGAGGTATCTCACATATTCAGAGTTGTGTGCAAGGGTGTCTCCATCAGAGTATCCAGGAGCAAGGGTGCTTCACTTCATTTCAGTGGATTGGGCAACTTGTGAGGAGGGCCCACCATGCTAGGGCGCATCTCTATCTCTTGGACTTGTGTTGCAGCTTGAGACAAGTTGCTATTGTATCAGGTTCATTTGTTTCATGTACTTGTTGTATTCCACCTTCTATTCTACACATATATACACTCATATTCCAAACTGGTTTTCCCCAGGGGGGTTTTATCCAGGGTCATGTTGACCAAAAATCCCTGTGTTCATTTTCATGTATGCTAGTGTTTAGAACAACATTATTTCAGCGGTAAAGATCTTTAGGTGTGTTACACATTTTATGGTATGCATGTGTTAACATCTTGGTGACAAAATCTACATGCTAGAGCACCTAAAAGGCCTATGTAACCGTAACAAAACACCTATGAAGTTCCTGAACAGTTGGCTGTTATAAAACAGCAGCAAACCCTTGTTTGACAGTTGAAACTTAGAGCGAACTTGAGGTCAAAGACAGACCTAGTTGGCAGCTTTTTAGGACCTGGAAAATCTTCATGGTATCAGAGCTTGGTGGCTGATTTTTGCTGAGTTTTGGACAACATTTTGTGGACAGTCCTAGACATCTTTTTGGCAGATTTTGTGGACAACTGTTCACAGTGTTTAGTGGCAGCTTGTTGGCAGAATTTTTGTGGAGAGTTGTAGGACAGTCAGTGGAAATTTTGTCAGCCTCTTTTCACACCTATATTGCTAGGAGTGAGGTTGTTGTTCGTTTGCCTCTTTTCACACCTGTGTTGACAGGAGTGAGGCAATGTTCCTTTGCAGTTGTAGCATCAGTTTGAGTGCAGTGGACAGTGATGCCAACATCTCATATGCTTGTGGAGGATAGGCTAGCTGGAGCTAGCAACTAGTCTCCTTGGAAGGCTAGGATCGTCTTTGTCTTAGAGGACCTCGAACTATGGGATATAGTTGAGGCGCCTGTTGCTGTTCCTTTTGCTACTGCTCCTGTCTTGTTAGCAGAGTTCAGGAAGAGTAACAACAAGGCAAAGAGGACGATGTGTGATGCAGTGAGGGATCACATCATTCCCCACTTGACTGGGAAAGACTATGCATTTGAGATGTGGGCATCTCTATGCAAGCTTTATGAGAGCTCTAACCAGAACCGGAAGATGGTTCTGTTTGATCGACTTAGGGGCATTCGCATTCTCAAGAATGAGTCGATTACTTCTTACCTTGGCCGATACACCCAAATCAGAGACGAGCTTGCAGTTGTTGGAGAGGTAGTGGACCCAGACTTTATGGTGAGGACAGCCTTAAACAATTTCACCAAACCATGGGGTTCATTTGTTCATGGCATTGTTGCCAGAGAGATCATGCCCACTTGGGAGAGACTGTGGGATGATTTCGTTCAGGAGAAGACTAGACTTACATCAGAGACTTCTGGATAACAACAAACATTGCAGGGTGATGAGGATCTTTCTCTTTGGAAAAAGGGCAAAAAGAAGACCGGCAAGGGAGGTCGACAGGGTCCCAAGTTTGCGGCCCTGCCACAGGGAGAGAGTAGTAGTGGGAAGAAGAGAGATATGAGGAAAGTGATGAGTTTGGGTTTCAACAAGAGTGTTGTTGATCCAAACCTATACTATTACATTGTTGGTGACGAGACCCTGATTTTGATGACTTATTCAGGAAGCCATGTTGTTGGATACAAGCAAGCCTTGACTTCTGATTTTGAGATAAAGGATCTTGGTATGATGCACTACTTCTTGGTACAAGAAGTATGACAGAGGACCAATGAGACTTTTCGTAAGTCAAAGAAAATACACAGTGGGGATATTAAAGAAGTTCAATATGACAGAATACAAATCCATGACTACATCGATGGTCATGGATTTGACGAAAAATAAATGATGATGATTTAGACAAGATTGATCCACATGTGTACCGACAACTGATTGGATCATTAATGTATCTGGTTAACACCAGACCTGATATATGCTATGCAACGAATGTTCTTAGTCAATCCATGAGTCAATCGAGACAGACTCACTGGACAGCAGTAAAGCATGTATTGAGATATGCACGAGGCACAGTTGGATATGACCTATGATATGCCTCCAATGTGAACTTGAGTTTGCAGGGATATGCTAATACAGATTGAGCAAAGAGTATAGTGGACCGAAAGAGCACATTTGGTTGTTGTTTTATCTGGGAGTTTTCCATGAAGAGTACTGTGGCATTTGAGCAAGGTCAAAATCTTCTAAAGGATCGCCCTTACAATCCTGTGTG
The DNA here is from genome assembly GCA_032191745.1 of Picea mariana. NCBI lineage: Eukaryota > Viridiplantae > Streptophyta > Pinopsida > Pinales > Pinaceae > Picea > Picea mariana. The sequence continues at coordinate 8,911 of JASDQU010201419.1, read as the reverse complement.
TTGAAGACTCTATACAATTATGAATGATTCAATATCTCTTGTCAAGGAAGGCAAACTACAAGAATATTCTTCTACATATTGTGTAAAATATTGTCAAACCCTTTTGACATCTGTAGTTATGGGATTATCCAAAATTTGTTCAGAGACAATTATGAAGGATATCTAGAACAAATGTTCTAAAAAGAAAAGTCCCAGTTAAAGGGAGAAAATTAAATAACCTTGAACAATAGAGTAGGCACACCTATGACAACAACTGAGGCTGATATAAGAGGCTGATATATGAGGCGGTTCTATGGTGGATTTGAGGCTGTAATAGATGGTGGATCTAAGGTTGTCTGAGGCAGATCCAAAAGAAAACTACAACAAAATAGGCAACAAATCTGAGGCAGACTTCATGTATAAGTTTGCAGATTAGACAACACCTTAAGGACTGTTTTGACATCAGTTTTGAGGTCAAATTAAGGCTTGTTGGTGAAGCTATTGCTGAGAATGAACTGAGGACAATCTGAAAGATAAGTCAAGTGTGGGATAGGTGGCTGTAGTCAGAGTTGAGAATTGTAACTTTGAGGATTGCATGGTGATGTGAAGATCAATCAAGGACGTGTTTACAAATGTGGTGTGACTTTTGAGCATGGGTTATATTCAAGTCCTAGTAAGGAGACTAGACTTGCAGCCCTTGACTCTAGGAGACTAGGTTTGCAGCTAGTGATGTACAACAACATAATTTACCTTCTAAGTCTATGATAAACAAGCAGAATCTCCATTGGTGTACACTCTCAGGTATGCACTTATATATATTATGTGCATCATTGTCATAACGATACTTGCAGGAGGAAGGAACCCTTAGAGCACTCGTGGATGTAGAGGGATCTCAGTACATACAGAAGAACAACACATTGGAAGTGAAGACTCTAGGTTTGATTGTTTTAATTATCATGCTACATTTCTAAGGTTGCTACATTACAAGTAGGTGTTGTAGTTGTGACAACAATCCTTAAATTGTTTTGATTCTAGAGATGTACTCATGAATCTCCTCTAGGAGATATTCTTGTCTTGTTTCCTTTCGTTTGTTTCCTTGTTCCAGGCAGGTTAACAACAAAGGAAGATGTTTTTCCTCCAGACTTCAGAGGGAGTCACTTGACTTAGAGGGAGTCAAAACTATTTAAGAAGGAAAAGACAAATACCTTCTCCCCTTTAGCAGTTCATAGGGAGACAATTATTGTTCCAATTTGATCTAGTTGTTCCAGTTTTTTATTCCTAGAAACTTTGCAGTAGGCCATAAAAGGCCTGTCTGGGCTTGACAAACGCTGCAAGAGGCAGAAAGACATGCAACTGATGGAAGTGTCATACAAAACGAGACTTGTAGTCAGAGGATTCTCACAAGCAGAGGGAGTGAACTATGATGAGACATATTGATCTAGTAGCCCGATGCACTTCCATCTGAACTACCATCCATGAGTTTGAAACTACATCAGATAGATGGATTCGTTATGAGTTCGGGTTTCAGCAAGAGTGTTGTTGATCCAAACCTATACTATTACATTGTTGGTGACGAGAGCCTGATATTTTGATTTGGGTGACGAGAGCTTGATTGTTGGTGTAGGTTGATTTTAATAAATTTTAAGTCTCTCTTGAGTTGAGGGGATTAAAATGTGAGAGATGCAAGATTAGACTATGTGTCTACCCCTAATTGTTATCCCTTCAACCAAAAGGAATTGCTGGGTGCTCAGGAAGAAGGACAAACAAAGCCCTTGCCTAGCTCCACATGTCAACCCAGAATGCTTGGGTGTCAAGCAAGGAGGGCATGTAGTACCGTGAAGCCGTCCCCGACTTCAAGCCCTTGTAGCCTCCCAAGTCGCCCTTTTTGGTGGTAGAAACAATAAAAGTTGGGTGCCTAATCAGTTTAGCCACTCGGTCCTTTTGCCCTTTCTTAGTTACCCAAGGTCCATCGAAGTGGCAAGGGGAGGGAAATTACTTTTAGCCTTCACAATATTGCAAGGTTGGCATAGCCAAGCACAATGCAAGGTGTGGGCACAATAAAATTGAAAGAAATAACTTGAAAGTAAAGTACAACAATACTAGCCACACAACTTGCAACCTCACAATAATGTGGGAAAAAGAAATAAACAAATTGCAACCTCACAACAATGGCACAATGTGGAGGACAAACCTACCGATTTTGTGCAAGGTGGGTGAAATCAAATGATTGAAATGAAAGAATTAATCTAGCCTCACAACCTTCTCTTTATGGGAGAAGTGGGGCAAACAATGAAATGCAAAAACATAAATTAAATCTACTGTAGCCTTCACGATTTTTCAAGGTTGGCTGAGCCAAACACAATGCAAGGTGTGAGCAAATTAATGCTAAATTACAATATCAGAAATTTAATTTAGGAAAAAGAATGCAAGCCCAATAGACTCTCCTGGGATGCTTACAATGCTTAGAAAGACTAGAGAAGGAAGGGGGTTTGGTAGCCAAACTCAAGGAAGCTTCCTTGAGTGTTTTGAGACCAAAATTGAGCAGCATTTCCCCTTGACTTGGCGGGAATATCCACAAAACAGCAAGCAAAGCTTGCTGGAAAATGCTACAAAACACTAAAAAACTTGATTAATTTCTGTTAGTACATAAACATAAATTAAGAGGAAAATTTCTGAACATAAAATGTAATTTAAAAGTACTATTTCAGACCATAAGTATGCTAGAATGAAAGAAGAAAGAAAGGAGATAAGAACAGAAATTAAAATGAAGCTCTGGATGGTTGAATGAGTGAATTTCCAGATCTGAAATTCACTCCTTCCAACCCTTTGATGACCTGCAAATAAGTATATTTTGCTACACAATGCAACAAGAAGGTGAGAGCATCYTGTAAGCTTGTAAAATACTTTGCAAACTTAAGAGAAACACTCACTAAAATAATAGCAATACTACTACTAATTATGCCCAAGCAATAGACTTTGCTTGGGTCTCCAAGTTAACTAGTGAAAACAAAAAATACAAAAAAGATGCAACAAAAATCACCTCACAAAAACACCACAAACATCATCAAGAAGACTCCTAATGCACACCATAGATCCTCCAAAGCTTCCTTTTATTAATCAGAAAATTTTGCTGCAAATACTTGCAACAAGATTTACAATGAGAGAATGGGAGATAGAGAGAGAAGAATGGGAGAAATTTGGGCAGCATAGACTTTCTCTGAAAATAGATGATGAAAAGAGGAGGGGAGGCCTTCCTTTTAAGTGAGAAATGCAAGAGAGACCCCCCTTGCATGTGTGACAAGTGTCAACCAAAAGGGAGGGAGCTCTCTTCAAGGGGGGCACACAACATGAGGGAGGGCGCACTTTAGGAGAGGGAGGTGAGGTATGAGGAAGTGAGAACCCCTTCTTAGTGTTCTAACTTCATTTTCATGGTCCAAGGGCGGTCCACCAAGGAGTGGGGGCCTCCCCACCCTTTCTTTTAATTTTTTCCATGCTCACACCAAGAGTGGGGGTTCACTTTCCTTTAGGGGGAGTCAACAAACACTTGGAACTTGCCCTGGGGGGTCCTC
>JASDQU010201418.1:19219-31293 GCA_032191745.1 Picea mariana | reverse complement strand
TACCCCACTTAAATGTTCAAGTACAAGATGATTCAAAATGAAAATGTCTCCTTGGTATATATAGGAGACTAGGAGGTATAATTACAACTAATGGCCTAAATCCGACATAAATAAAATAACATTACTAATATAACATGCCCCAATTAAGGGGTAATGAGCCAATATTAGGGCTTAACAGCTTTGTTCAAAGGCGACACAACTGCTGCCAATATAAGATAATACTCCCTTCCCGCTCGTCTTTTTTTGTTTTTTCATAAACAAATGAATGCTATGATATAGAGGAGGAAACGAGTGTCACAAGTAAGCAAAACTAGTTCCAGCAGTGAAACATACCTATGCTCAATGCAAGGAGATGGAAGTGGGAGATGGACACTCAGGGGAATGTTCCCTCCTAGGTATAGGGTGTCAAATTGCGAAGGATATAAACAAGGCTCTGCTTGGTTGATGATGCAAAATTGTTGAGGCAAACAGTTTATAACGCAAAGCAAGAACCGACTATGGGATCAATACTGCAAGCAAGGGAATGAGATATAATCACAACTTAACGCCAAAAAGTGTCATTTTTTATGACATTTAGTCTACTTGGTGTGAAAAAGGGATAAACCTGTGCCAAATAGACATCCTTTCAAATCCAATTTACGAGTGTGAAAGAGACAAGTTCACTCGGTAATTTTTTCATTTTTTAAAAATGAGTAAAAAAAGAGCTTAACTAAGACTTGCGACCTTTCAAGTCCAATTTAACGAGTGTGAAAGGGACAAATCACTCGGCAATCTTTTCGCTTTTTAGACGAGTCGAAAAAGAGCTTAACTTGGACTCGTTTGGGAGCTTCTACTTGGCAAGTCATGGGGGAGGCCAAGGCTCTCGTGATGGACTTCTGTGGAATGTCATCATCTTACGAATAGTTGACATATGCTTGGGAAAACCCAAAGCTCTCCAAGTCGAGGAGGATAAAGTGCTAGCGGAGGTTATCGTCTCCGTGATATAACAGATGATGCCTCTTACAGGAAAAGACATAAGCATGGGGCATTGGATATCCCACAAGGCCATCCCAATCGAAGGGAACTTCCTCAGGAATTGGAGGGAGAGTACTCGGGGAGAGAAAAAATCTCTCGTGTTCAGAAGGTACAAAACTAAAAATGCTAAGGACATGGTCAAAGGACTGTTGGCCATTGACCAGGTTTTGTGGAAACACTGGTCATGTTTGACCAATTTTGGGACTTCGACAGGCTGGTCGAAGATGAAGCGCCAGGCGAAGCGGAGATCACGGGATCTCACCCCCTTTTTGAGAGCTTTTTGGGATTAGGGTTTATGTAACGAGTATGGGATGTCAGCCCATGGGTTTACCCATGTTTAGGCCCCATTTGTAATGTATAAATAGATATCTATGTCATGTAAAAAGAGGAGATAAGTGGAGAGACCTAGTAGAATCGGCTTAGTGCAGAGCTAGAGGCTTTGTGCATACTATGTGTTAAGACTTGTAGAGCTAAGTGCAAGTGATTGTAAGAAGCTGGTGTGCAGACTGTGTAAGAAGGCTTTGTGTTGTGACCTAACTCGGGGAAGGAGGATTTGGCGAGGTGCGTGCAGATCTCCTGTCATAAGCGGAGTTGGATTTGTGGCTTTGTGCATTGAAAGAAGATAATAAAGAAGAATAAGAGTTAGTGGAAGTAGCCCCACGCTAGGGGTGAACCACGTATGTTCTGTGTTATGGTTGCTTTGTGTGATTGATGTGATTTATGCTTAGTGTTTCCATATTTATGTATGTTAGATGCATATGATATAATAGCTTAGTGCTTAGTAATGTGAATGAATGCTAGATCTGCTCTATTTCTATGTGTTAAGTGCTTGGATGTGTTAGATCTTGTTGAATACTGTGTTGTTCTGTAATCAGGGTTTTACTTGCAATATGAATAAGGGTTAAATGCTAATGAATGTTAATTGTTAAGTATTGTGATCACAGATCTGTGTCCTAGCTAGGTTGCAGACACTTGAGTCCTACAACCACTCATGCCTCTACCTCGGGTGACACTTCATCTGCTTCGTAGGTGTTGCCGAAAGGGTCGATAGTTAGGGTTATGTTGGTGCACTGTTGTAGCATTGAACTCTGGGTCTTCCCCTATGCCAAAAAATGGTTCTATTGCCAGTACCTGAAACTGTGATTACTGGGAACTGAAGAAAAGAGAAAACTCTGTGCGTAGATTTGTTGTTGTAGTGCGCAATACTCTACTTGACTTGCGAAGCTCTGTGCTAAGAAAAGAAGTCTAATCTGAAGAAAAGAGGTAAGATCTTAAAGCTTTGTTCTTTGATAAAGGTAAGATAAGTGAAAAAATAAATTCTTCGAAAGAATGAATCTAGGTATGTTTGATAGATTTGGTCCTAGTCTGAAAACTAGGGCACAACTCGAAGAAAGAAGATATGATATGAATAGATCTGATAGAAATAGTGAAAGATATGTTATTCCTATGCATATAAAGAATTGTTGGACTAACAAGTGGGTGCAGGATCCTAGAAATATTTTTTTGTAGGTCCATCACTGCGATCCCAGTGCGCAGTACAGGAAAGGTTAGGGATCATTTAAGAGAAAGAGAGGATTTACTCTTTGTTATAGTTGTAGAAGACCGGGACATCTTACTAAGGAATGCCCTAGTAGAGGTCCTATTTGCCTTTGTTGTAAAGTTACTTGACATGAAGTTTTAGATTGCCCTAGAATAATTGCTAAACTTGAGAAGATGAACATGAGACAAGAAGACCATGAGGAAGGTCGAGAGACTAAGAATATGCTAAAGAACCAGAAATAATCGGAGACTATATTATTACAGATGAAAGAAACACCAAATGATCACAGAGATACCAGTTTATCAGAGATCTTAAAAGAGAAAGAGTGAATACAAACAAGAATAGGAGACTTCGACATAGACAGTGTATTGGATGCAGAAACTCAGGTGAACATTATGACAGAAAGTACTTGGGAAATCTTAGGAAAGCCTCCTATGATTCCCTCACTGGGAGGAATAGGATTGTTTAAAGGAAATTTGATAACCCTATGTGGAAGACTTGCCCATGTACCTATGATTGTTCATGGAACATCAACAGAAGAATAATTAGAGGTCATTAAGTTTGCTAATAATAGCACTCCCTTTGCACTTTTTTTAGGAAAGACTTGGATCGAGAGAGATCAGATCCATGGGAAAGAAGAAGAGGAAGCTCTAGAATAGAAAAAGAAAGAATTAAGGGATTTCATGGCTAGGAGAATAGTGCGCTTAATAGAAGAATAGGAGGACAAGTCGAAGCAACTGAGGGCCAGAGACCTAGTTGTCAAAGTTGAAAGAACACAAGAAGACTTAGAGAACTTGTCCATACAAGAGAGTAGAGCATCTACTCCAGAAATAGTAAGAGAAGAAGTATTACCCTCGAACCCTATGAAAGATACTCAACAGTACAAAGTTACTATGCCAAGAGGAGATAAGAATAATAATGGAAAGAGGAATCTAGAGACGCAGATCATAGGAAAGAAAGCTAGAAAACTCAGTAAAAAGAAATCAAATCTAGAAAAATTGCAAGAAGTTCCAGAGAAGACTTCGCAGAAGGAAGGCTTGCAGAACTTGAACCTCACCGGAATAGCAAAGCAGCGCAGATTGGCACTTTTCCACGGTGGAGCAATATGACCGTTGGAGGTGTCCCAACCATTAGACCGACGCTCTAGAATGGCTAGAAACACAATTATCGTCGGAACGTTCGCCATTGAACCATTGGGACTGTGCCATAACGGATGGAATTGTATTGATTGAGGCATTCCTACCCATTGGAAGAACCCTTTACAATGTTACCTATTTAACCTGTCGAATGTCTTACCATGGACACTTTTTCCAATTGTGATTATTTGAACCCACAAAGAGCTGACTATCATCGCACAGTGCTTATTGAGACCTTGCCATCCGTTCTGCTACCTTGATTATTTATTCACCTACCTGAGATATCAGATCTCGAGCATGTATGTCGGGTGACTTTAGCATAGTAAAGAAATCCATCGAAGAGATTCTCATAGACCTCATGGCTGAGAAGGTCATGTCCGCAGGAGCACAAGTTTTGTCAACAAGAGGAGTGCAAGCATCCCCATCGACTGCACGTCGATCTGGGCCCTCCCAAACTCCGATAGAGAAATGAACCAAGCAACGTGATGACTTGGTGAATGTGAAGCTCATCCCATCAATCCTACTCGACTACATCTTGCCTCTGGCTGGCACGGTGAGTCGTGACAGTGTCTCGAGGGACTTCGACTACACAGTGATCACCGTGTACCTCCCGAAGGGGATACGTGCAATAGGACTACAATTGGAGAGGATTCTAATGCTTAATATCAATGACTTCAACTTATGAGATCGCAAAAACTATGGAATGCTCACACCACACAAGTATTTGACCAATACAATGGGGAAGAAGTCAAAGATAATCCCCAAGCCATGGACTATGGACATCGCGAGGTCCACCATTCTTAATGTGATGAAGATCCCACACTTCGGCAGACATCAGGAGGTTAACGTGTGCATTAAACTCATGTTGTTGTGATTCCATGGCGGTTACCTATGGTTGGATAGGCACCTCACAGTAGATCCGGTGTTGATCCATCGAATCACTAGACTAAGCATGCAAGGACCAGATCCCCAGGATTTTTACCCAGGGAAGGCTACAGATCGTGCCCTGAAACATACAATAAAAGACACCTATGTCGATGTGGAGAAGGGGAAGCGGGACTATAAGGTAGCCTCCATCCATAATGGTGCAATGTACCTAAATTTCTAGTTGATCGTTGGTAAGCTTGTCAGGAAGAATAGGCCAATGCAGGTCACGGGGTTTGTCATCGACCTCACAGGAAAATGCATTGAAGGGCTGCAAATGAACTAGGCGAGCTACCTCGTCAACCATTTACAGAAAGACTATCGCGAAGATCAAGATCATGGCCATGAGTTCTATTTCAGTTGGCTATTGATCCTCATTGTCTTCATTGCTTGGAAGATGCCGGAAGAAGCGACCTTCCCTAAAATTGAGTCGTCTGACCACTAGCAACAAAGTTCACTACGCTATGGTATTCGAGCGACATGGAAAAACAATGGCAATCAAATGCGGTGTTCCACACCTATTATCTGCAACTAAAGAGGGCCATTGAATCTTTCCCTCGCATGACGTTGAATACATTGCATCGGTTCAGGCCACTCGCGAAGTTTTGCGCGGACAGGCACTTCATCTATATCACTGCACGCGGAGACAAACACAAAGAAGAGCTCTAGTCCTATTACAAACTCATAGAAGAGGACATGGAAGAAATAACTAAGGAATGGCTTGCAGAGTTCCTTGTACCAATTGACCAGGCAGAACTGTCTGACCTTGACCTCATCAGAAGTCCTGTAGTCACCCGCGAAGAATATGATGCACCCAGCAGCAACAGGAAGAAAAAGAAGGAAGAGGTACATGAATTGAACAATGCATCAAAGCAAACTACACCAAATTCACCTGAAGGAGGATGAGGTGACGAAGTAGACAAAGAAGAGGATGAAGGGGGAGAAGACAAGAAGAAGCAGGGCGACATAACACCGCCTAAAGATCCCCTTCTAGAAGCAGAAACATCCAAGAAAAGAAAGGATTACCCGACAAAATCTTCATCGCGGAAGAAGTCAAAAGCCAATAAACCTCCATTCCACACTGTGCTCATGGTGGATGACATTGACCTTATCATTGTCGTTGTACCAAATACCTCAGAGGACATCTTGCAACGAAGTGAAGCCAAACAAGAGACAATGTTTGACAGGATCGAGGCGGAGCTCAAAGGGGTACAACAGGCTCTTTATTCGAACCGTGTAGTGTCTATTGCGTTGTTGTCAACAAGGGACGTAGAAGATGAGTCTGCCCAGCTACGCAGATTAACAGACTCGATTGAGACTCACCTTTGTCTGGTCAAGGAGGAAAAGGAGCAGGCCACCGAGGCATTAAAGCAAGCAAAATAAGAATCCCTAGAACAACGTCAGACTGCGCAACAAGAGAAAGATGACCTCCAAGCAAAGTTTGTAGAGGATAAAGCGCAGATCCAGAAGGAAAGAGAGTAGCTACTCACAGAGCAGATGGAAGTTAAGGAGGCAGTCACCAGAGCACTTCACTCTGTGTCGAGCCTCGCACAGATAGAGGAAGACACAGTGGAGAGTCGGGTAGGGAAGCTCGATGAAGCCATTCAGCAGCTCCAAGCACAAATAGCAGAACTGAAACTACAAGTTGTGCCAAGCACTCTGTAGGAAGTGCGAGATTAGAGACAGGGAACTACCAAGAGCGAAGTTGAAAGAATCAAGGCATTGGCCTTGGATTGCAAGCAACTCAGTAGTCAAAGTGTGTAGACCTACGAGCACCTTGCAGAGGACCCTATACTAAGGACATTAGAGTCATAGCTCCAAGAAGCAAAGCAATAGACAACGACAGTGCAAGCACAATTGAATCTATTGTCACCAGTCGAGAGGATAAAAAGGTCATAGGAACAATGCGTCCTTTAGCAACAGGTCCATTCCATCTAGAGTAAATTCATGGAAGCGACCCAGAGGATCCAACCAGTGCAGGATGAAGCTTACACACTTTTTGAGGAGATTTAAGGACAAGGTGCACAACCAGAACAAGTAGACACCACAGTAGAACAGTGCTTGGAAGGATCGGTGACTGAGAAATTTATTCAAGAGTTCGTCGAGCAGGAGGCTCTGGCAAAGCAGCAGGTCGAGCCAAGCTCGAGGCCTTCGAGTCAGAGTTACCCAGATCAGAGTGACTTGGGATGAGTCACAGGTGAGTGTTGGGGGCTAGTTGGCCCTTGACCAGGTTTTGTGGAAACGCTAGTCATGTTTGACCAATTTTGGGACTTCGACAGGCTGATCAAAGATGAAGCACCAGGTGAAGCAGAGATCGTGGGATCGCGCCCCCTTTTTGATAGCTTTTTGGGATTGGGGTTTATGTAACTGGTATGGGATGTCGACCCATGGGTTTACCCATGTTTAGGTACCATTTGTAATGTATAAATAGATATCTAATAAATGTAAGAAGAGTAGATAAGTGGAGAGACCTAGTAGAATCGGTTTAATGTAGAGCTAGAGGCTTTGTGCATACTATGTCTTAAGACTTGCAGAGCTAAGTGCAAGTGATTGTAAGAAGCTGGTGTGCAGACTATGTAAGAAGGCTTTGTGTTGTGACCTAACTCGGGGAAGGAGGATTTGGCGAGGTGTGCACAGATCTCTTGTCATAAGTGGAGTTGACTTTGTGGCTTTGTGCATTGAAAGAAGATAATAAAGAAGAAGAAGAGTTGGTGGATGTAGCCCCACACTGGGGGTCAACAACGTATATCATGTGTTATGGTTGCTTTGTGTGATTGATGTGATTTATGCTTAGTGTTGTCATATTTGTGTATGTTAGATGCATCTAATATAATAGCTTAGTATTTAGTAATGTGAATGAATGATAGATCTACTCTATTTCTATGTGCTAAGTTCTTGGATGTGTTAGATCTTGTTGAATACTTCTTTTTTATATAATCAGGGTTTTACCTGCGATGTGAATAAGGGTTAAATGCTAATGAATGTAAATTGTTAAGTGCTCTATTAAGTATTGTAATCACATATCTGTGTCCTAGATAGGTTGCAGACACTTGAGTCCTGCAACCACCCCTGCCTCTACCTCTGGTAAGACTTCATCTGCTTCGCAGGTGTTGCCGAAAGGGCTGGTAGTTAGGGTTTTGTTGGTGCATTGTTGTAGCGTTGAACCCTGAGTCTGCCCCTATGCCATCAAGGATGCATCACCCTCCAAAAGAAGAGTGGGATTGACCAAAGATTGCATCGGCAATGTCACTTCCTTAGGCTTGTCACTCTCCAAGAGAAGAGTGGGATCGGGCGAAGATTGCATTGGCACGACCAATTCTTCAATCGTTGCTTGAAGAGGATGTGCGACAACAATGTCAAGAGATGCATCACTGCCAAAAATAGGAGTGGTGTCTTTCGAAGATTGCATCGACATGACCGTTGGTTGAACAGGATGTGAGACAACAAGGTCAAGGGATGTATCAACCCCTAAAGGAAGAGGGTTGTCAGCCAAAGATTGCTTCGACATGACTGTTATATCAACCAAAGAAGGTTGGGAAGCCAAAGATGACTCAGAACCTGGAGGGCCCCCATGCAAAGACCACGCTTCTGGTATCGGAGCAGTAGTAGGACACAAATGAGTAAGGTGATATCCTTCACAAGTCTTGTAAAGGAATATGGGATTACGTCTGACACGTCTAGGTTTCTCAATCGTATGAATGCCCTCAGCATAACTTGCAGTGGTTGGTGACATGCTCCCAGCATGACTTGCAGTGGCTGATTGCTGGTCTTCAACATCACTAGTAGAGGTTGTTGACCACTATACAACATGACTAACAGAGGTTGGTGATATAATGTCAGTATGTGACTGACCCTCACAAGACACAGGCAAGGAAGGTAGGGTCCAAGGATCGTTAAAATAGGAAGTGCCAAAAAAGATGGACTTCTAAGTCGAAATTGGCCTACTGGACATGGCGTAAATGTGGTGAATCAGTGCCATGAAGTCGAAAGTACCCATAAGGGAAGAATACATTCCAACACCGATATTCTCAGTTGTCGACTGAGAATTGTCGATCACGCAGATCGACGGTCCAACAGATGCATTGGGACTAGCATACACAAAGGATAACTGGTCGATCGTCATGATCTTCCCATCACGAGGAAAGAAAAGAGTACGAAAGACAGACGATACGATGACGACCATGGCATAGGTCCAATTGTGTCCTAGTAACAAGTTAAAATCAACAGGCGCATCAAATACCTCAACCTCCACCTCTACTGTCTTCCCACCCAACCGGACTGGAAAGGCAGGAAGAATATCGTGAGGGTGGAAGGAATCACCGTCAAAAGCAATCAACATGTTTGATGACTTAGAAAGAGTCAAAGAACCAAGAGCTTTCCAACAGATTAGGGACATCACACATGTAGCAGCGCCTTCAACAACAACCGCGCGTTTGATGGTATACTTTGAGTACACCACGTGGATTTGGAATGCCACATGGTAAGGCAAGCGAGGCTTCACATCTGTGACGTCAAACTTGATAACTTTTGAGCCACTGGGTTCTAGAGCTCCTAACACAGATAGTAAAGCATTCCTCTGTGAAGGACACGTCTGGAGTACCTCCAAAGCTGACATTGCACAAGGGGTTCGACCCAGGTCCTCAACAATAGAGTAGTTATGGGCGACTCTAGCATTTGGATTGTGGGTAGAGCACTTGAGTACTCCTTTCGGAATACAAGGCGGTGGCTTTGGTTTTTCAATCTGTAAAGTCGTCTCCGGAGGAGGAGGAGATTCTAGACCAGGTATAGCCTGTGAAGAACTATAATCTCGAGATTGAGTGGCTACGTGAACTTTCACATCGACCATATTGATACACAAATGGTCGTCGTCTCGCAACGACGGGTTTTGACTCCCACCAGCCACATTCTCGGCGTTTGAGGAGCTCGAGGCCATGTGTTGGTTATGTGGAAAAGGATTCGTCAGCATGGTGGGCGGTAGAGATAATAGCCTTGCAGCTTCCACAAGTTTGGGGCATAAATGAGTAAGGTGATCGTCTATACAAAGCTTACATGGAAATTTCACCTTACACCTTTCTTTCTTTCCCTCTCCAGCATTATTATTCGTCTTCTCATTATTACCATTGTCCTTGGGTTTATTACCTTTTTTCCCACCCTTACAATTATTATTACTTCCTTTCTTCTTATTCCCACCTGGTTGCTGGTTACTATTTGGGTCGGTCGATGATTGCACAGAATGTACATCCGCTGACTGAGTGGGGTTGGAAGACACAGACAAAGCTGGCCCTCCTGCAGACTGGTTTAGAGACAACTCTTTCAAATGGCATCTCACCGAGTCTGCGGATTTTACATTGGCGAAGCCTACAATGCCATCGGCATGAGGTCTGGGATTTTGTCTAGGGTCATAGGTTGACCATGGTGCATCCAGAAGAATGCGGTATGACATCCCAGACTGAGCGTATATAAGATCTAATTGTTGGGCTTTAAAGATCACTTGTTCCTCAGTGGTAACCCCAGATGTAGCAACATCGTTCGAGATAGGAGGCTGCAAAGACTTGAGGAACCATTCTAAAATAAAGGCTGGGGGTATGGAGATCTTAATCAACCTCTTCCGTCTACACCACTCCTGGATATGATCCGATATATGAGTGGTTGTGTCCTAACGTAAAGTTGACAGAAGTTTTAGGCCAACATTGTAATCAACCAACAACTGGAAGTGGTTAAGGAAGACCAACACCATCTGACTAAAGGTCCCATATGCCCCCCTAGGTAGCTCGATATACCATTTCGCAGCAACCCCATTGAGGGTGCATTGAAACAATCTTAACCGAATGGAATCGTCGTTAAGGGAATTTGAATAACACAATAGGTGAAAGGTAGTGACGTGATCACCAAGATCCTCGCCATTCTTACCTTCGAATTTTAGAATGTATGAAGGAGGCTTAGTGGGGATAGGGGGGAATGTAGGGTCATGACTCATAGGGTCGTTCATTAGCTTAGACAAGTCTGGCAGATTAAGCGTGGCTAGAAAAGGTAGACAGGGTTGCAACATCTAGCCCCAAGCTCCCTGGAAAGATTGTGTTTGAGGAACTACAACCCATCCAGGGTTCTGGTAAGCACCACGACCCTGTCTAGGATTGTAAGACCCTCCTCTGGGATGATTCATAAAAGGTTGGTTGGGCATCATTCCAGTAGGAATTTTCTGATGGGGGTTATAAAAATTGCCCCCGACCAGATTGGATTTGGGTTGGGGGTCTCCCAAAGCGTGAAACTAACCTCCTCTAGGTGTGAATCCGGAGGATAGAGCTGGGTTCATCATGCCAAACGTGTTGGTCAGAATCGACACTAAGGAGGTAGGGGTATAGGACCGAACTTGAGCGGAAGCTTGTCCGCCAGGTTGGTTGTTCCACCCAGAAGCAAGAGGATTAGACCCGGGGTTAAAAGCAGGAATTCCTCCCATATTAGAAGTAGTTTGAGGGATTTGATAACCACCAAATGAAAATGGAGTGTAAGGAGGTGTAGTGCCCCCAAGCCCAATGTTAACATTAGGGCCAGCAGCTGGGGGGGGCGTTTGAAAAATGCAAAGTAAAGTTTGGCATACCATAGGAAAAAGGACTAGAGGCCATAGGGATGGACTCAACATTATAGCCCGGTGAAAGACCAAGAGACCCAAATGGGTTCGAGGCAAGAGAATGAGCATTCATTATAGGCCGATCCATATTAATGATAGGTGCCTTCGGTGCTACAACCATTGTAGTTGCAGGAGTCGAAGAGGTGCCATTAACTATAGTAGGTGTGGGAGTCGAAGGGCTCCCAGTGTTTTGAAGACTAGGTTCAGTACTCATCCTTCTAGAATCACAAGTCTAAACAGTGGAGGTGTGTGTACAATGCCTAATAACTCTACGCCTTTTAGAAGGCAAAGACTTGAAATCCGGTGGTAATTGTAACAAGCAACGGGGACATTGGTCCGACTCCATGATGACTTAAGACTCTAAAGACGAAAAATAAATCCTAAGGCTGACTAGTAATCAAAGAGCACACTAAAATTCAAAGGACCAATATGCACACAAATGAGGTAAAGTGGTTGAAAGTGTCCTCCCTCCCTAAAGAAGGTATGTCTCACCCAAGAGGGGCCTGAGACTCCTTGCTAAAGATTGGAGGTATCAAAGTCAATTATAAGGGCCTTCGTGGGCTTAACAACAAAGTCGGTCAGATCCCCCCAGAGAGGTAATCTTCCTTAAAGGTTGTGTGTTGTTCGACCCTTATCTGACCTAGGGTGTAACGACCCTGCTTAAATAAATGTATAGGATTATTAATTATAATTAATTTGATAATCTGATTGTCCTAAGATGTTAGCTAAACAATCATTATTTCTTATATAATATTAACTAATTAATTATTATTAATTACTTGTTCATAACTGTCAATGATTAATTAATTATTAATTGACTCTTTAATTATGT
>JASDQU010201417.1:19110-29450 GCA_032191745.1 Picea mariana | reverse complement strand
CGCTTCAGTCACATGGAAATCACCATGTTGAACTTTTTGGACCGCCTCCAAGTGCCATGTGTCCCGCACTATCACCCCATCCTGGGGCTCTTTTTTTCATGTTGAATTGTTGAATAATTTAATATTTTCCCAAAGGGTTAGGAGTGGTTATCCCCTTATGGTTTATCTTAGCTAGGGTTGTTTTTATGGGTTAGGAGAGGCTATCAACCTAGATTCACGACCTAGTTCAATTCATATTATTTGATACATGCGTTAGAAAAAGTGGGATGTCACCTAGGGTTTATGATCCAGGGATATTGGTGGCCACCTACCTTTTCCAACTGTCTCAAAACAGTTTTCTAGCAATTTTGGTAATTTACTATTTTTCGCAGTTTTTATCTTCTGAGTCCATTTTGAGGACCTAAATGAAGATTTTTAAGGATCGATCTTCTCATTCATTGCCAAATTCTATGATTTATCCCCTTAAATGAATCTCCTAAATGATACCTTTCCAACAAGCTATCATGTGCCCCAAACGGAGATCGTATGCCAAAGTTATGCCCTTGGGAAGTTGATACACCAAACTACCCAAAACGGGGTCCACAAAACTATTGGATTTTCATCTTCTGGGGTTAGGGTTTTGGATTTATTTATGATAAAAAAGCCTTTGGAGCCTCATTGTAAAATCATCTTCTTGCGAATGCGATTAGCCATCACATCTCTTCTTAGAGATAATATGCCACCATTCTAGCGAGTCTTTCACGTTGTATTCTTACAGTCTGTACATTTCTTTCATTAATAGAAATCGTGTATTACTGTATCTTTTTGTTTATATCTCTGATATATTTCTGTTATATTGTTGGATATCTGATACATCTCTATACTTTTATTTATTATATCTCTCCTCTCATTTCGTGTCAAAAATAATCTGTATCAGTGGTATCAGAGTAGGTTTCTCTTGATCATTTTCTTCAGTTCATGTCACCGACGAGGTCCGAGTATAGCAAGTTGGGTCTCAAGCTTGTCCCTCTTTAACACAATCTCTCTTGCTTCCCAAGAAACCCTCCATGGAAGAAGAAAATAAAAACGATGGAGCAAATGATTCTATCAATATTTTTCTTAAGAAATCTCTCACACGACAAAGGGATGAAATGATGGATAATTTCTCCCACATCCTTCAATGCCTGTTGATAGAAACAAGAACATCTTCATCAAAAATCCACTTCAGAAGCACCTCTCCTTTCATGTTAGAGGTTAATTTTGATATTCTTGTATTTGAAGGCCTGATAGATGTGGATTCCCTAGACAAATGGTTAAATATGTTAGAAGGTTATTTCTCTATTCACCATTTTTCTGAGAGGGAAAAGATCACCTTCTCACTCCTTAAATCTCTCCCCCAAGTCAAACATTGGTGGAAAAATTACTGGGAGAGAAGTGCCACAAAAGAGTCTGGAATATATGGGGCCGATCCCACTTGGGACTTCTTTGTGGATGCAGTAAAGGAAAATTATTACCCTATTGACAACTATGAGGACAAGTATATGAGATGGACCATACTGCAGCAAGAGAGGGGCCAAGAAGTTCTAGATTTAACCACTACCTTCCATACCTTGCGCACCAAGATAGGTATCAAAGAATCCAATCAAACTTTTGCTCTGAAATATCATGGGGCTCTACACAGATACATCCAAACTGAAATGGATTTTCTGGAGATATCATCACTCAGTTTTTCTTATCGATATGTTGTTAAAATAGAGAAAACATTTAAGCACCAGAATAAATGGAAGTTTGGGTCTACAAATCCGCAACAACCAAAGTATGATAAAGATGAACCTAACAAACAGTCTCCTAAAAACCAGTCTAAGCCACAGGAAACAAAGGGTCACAGGAATATGAAGGACACTAAAAAATGATGTGATTTCCACCAAATCCCCTGGCACAACATCGATGAATGTCTCTCAAAACATTCATTGGTGGCTGAAATCAAAGACAAGGAGATGAACCTTGATTCATAATATTATTATGAAAATACTAGTAAAAGACAGATCATCGACACAGACCCCACTGCTATTGTCGCGACCATAAGAACCAATAGATCCTAAAGAGGGGGGGGCGGCTTTTTCATTCACATATGTGGGTGAAGGGAACCCCACTGCATTTTATTGTTGATAGTGGAAGCCAAAAGAACCTCATCTCAAAAGAGGTCATCAAACAGTTGGGATTGTCAACAACACCACCCCCACAACCATATAAGATCAGGTGGCTTCACCAAGGATGAGATCTCTATGTTAGCCAGTAGTTCTAATTCTCATATGACATCCATCCCTTCAAGGATGAGGTATTATGTGATGTTTCCCCGCTGTATGTATGTGATGTTCTCTTGGGCCAGCCATATATGTGGAAGCACGATGATATCTATGAGTCTCGACCCCATAGTGTGATTGTTACTCTGGGGGGTCATCTCTATAGGATACCAGAGGTGGTTTCGAATGCTATCCCACCTAAACATTGTTGCAAGGTAGTTTCACATACTACAAAATTTATCTTCTTCACAATCTATTCAAAAGGTGAATAGAAGGATACTGCAACCACTACATCCTTGGCCCAAGCACCTTCTATCCAACAAAAACAAGTCGACAAGACTAAAAAAAAGTGCAAAGATTCCTTCTGCACACAAACATATCATGTATACAGACTGGTTAAAAAGGTCCAACCCTTCTAGCCATAGGTTCGTGAAAACCTTTAAAAAGCTAAGCAACGTAACTTCTCCAACAAGGGAAGTAGCTCATTAAGATGCAGATTCAACAAAATATTTTCCCTATCCATTGGGAACTCAACGCAATGGTTACCATTGATTCCTAAGGAGGGAGGATTGATCCAGATGGATATTGATGACCATCCACCTTTTCCAACTGGCTCAAAATAGTTTTCTAGCAATTTTGGTAATTTACTATTTTTAGCAGTTTTTAACTTCTGGGGCCATTTTGAGGGCATAAATGAAGTTTTTTCAGTATTGATCTTCTCATTGATAGTTGAAGGCTCTTATTGAACCCCCAAAATGAATCTCCTCGATGATACCTTTCCAACGAGATATCATGCACTCCAAACATAGATCATGTGCCAAAGTTATGCCCTCGGGAAGTTGATACACTGAACTACCCAAAATGGGGTCCACAAAACTGTTGTCTTTTCATCTTCCGAGGTTGTGGTTTTGGATTTTCTTTATTATTAAAAGGACTTTGGAGCCTCATTGTAAAATCCTCTTCTTTAAAATGTGAGTATCCATCACATCTCTTCTCAGAGATAAGCTTCCACCATTCTAGCAAGTCTTTCACTTTGTATTTTTACAGTCTCAGTACATTTCTTTCATTAATAGAAATCATGTATTACTATATCTCTGTGTTTATATCTCAGATATATTTCTATTATATTGTTGGATATTTGATGCATCTCTATACTTTTCTTTATTAGATCTCCTCTCTCATTTCGTGCCAAAAATAATATGGATCAGTTTATGAGTGGATAAACCTTAGTAGTCTTCCTTTGAGGTTTGAATTGGTTGTTTAAGGGGATAGATCTAAGTCTCAAACATTCACCTTCTCTCTTTCATTGCCTCCCTTAATGCATTACCATGAATCCATTTACCCTAAATGACAATATTATTTTATGCTTGTGATGATATATACTCTCAACAACCCTCGAAATCCCCACTTAAATTATCTTTATGACACCATTGGCATGCTAACTATACCTCGAGGCTTTGAGTATTGATTAGATAAATTGTTGTTGTCATAAAGTGAATTCTACATCCATTAGGGATTTCATTTCTTGTTGCAAACCTACTTAATATTGTGGAGAAATTTGCTCATAAATCTTGTTTAGCAATTGAATATTGTAGTACTTATAGAAGGATGTTTTTTTAGATATAATTTCTAATTTTGTGGGCTGATTTACATATTGTTGTTGTCAATTATCTACTACTATTACATATTAGTGGTTTACTGCTGCAATCTTACAACAACCATTGGTTTTTCTTGTTATCTAGTGTAAACACGATTAATCATAATTGTCTATTACATGCATTAGATTTTCATTAATTGGGTTGGTTGTCATTGATGTCAATCCTTCAAGCAAGTATGGTAGAAAATTCTAGTAGCCCCAATAGTATGGTTACGGGACTTAATCTTCTTTGATGTATAATGGTATAAAGTTTAGTATATTTGCAGGTAAGACTATTCTATATGGATAGTTGTTATCGGACAAATTAGTAAGTGCAGGAACAAACTAATCTCCATAACTTCAACAAGAAATTAGAACAAAACATAGCAGAATACAAGCTTCTCCTTACATTTCATTGTAATGTAAACTAGTTAAATGAGGGACATATGACATACTTTTTAAACATCGTTTGATCCTCGCTAGTATCATCCTTTCTCCATCTTTGGATTTGCAGAATGTTGAACCTATTTAAGAAGCACAAACCAACAAAGAGAGAGAAAAATGATATATATATTCCAATGAAACCTATGCATAAGATCAAGGAATTATACAATAAAAATGGAGATACTTTTATAGGGAAGAAATGTATCACTGCATTTTATTGATGAAAGTGGAGAATACAACCTATTCCTTGATGTTTCAAGGTCCCTTCCAATGGTATTTTGCTTCTCCACACACACCTTTGCTCTAATGCTTTTGATGAAGAGTATTCACAACCTAACTTGGAAAGCTAAGGCAAAGCTATCACAAGTATAATCTTCAACATAGTTCTTCATGCATAAGCCAACCTAACTTTTCCCATGAGAGATCCATCTTTACATAGAGTGAAGAGGTATGGATGAATATATTAGGATGATCCCACTAAATCAGAGAAGCAAGTGAGATCCAAACCAGTCAACAACCACCTCATCCTTACGAAGATTCCATTCTAGAACCTTCGAGAATTTCACCTTTTTCCTTTTCTTCAACATTGTCTCACGCTAAACACAAGCAACCTTCCATGATGCCACAGTCCACTGTGGTGTAGCATGCGATGATCGGGGATCGTCACACCCTTATCATTTGGAAAGGTGCGGAAATCTTCTTTGGTAGGGTTTTTAAGAAAGGGGAGATGATTCTATTTGCTAGGGAGAAAGTCTTATTTCTTCAGTACCTTCAGGGAAGAGAGGATTAAGAAATACACATATCATCAGTGATCATGGGGGTGACCAAAATAATGTGTAACATAATTCCCCCCAAAGTATGAAGTTGTAACATGTGACAGCTGAAACAATTTGTAGAACGTGTGTGTCGAGAACAAGGAG
Organism: Picea mariana; assembly: GCA_032191745.1. Taxonomy (NCBI): domain Eukaryota; kingdom Viridiplantae; phylum Streptophyta; class Pinopsida; order Pinales; family Pinaceae; genus Picea; species Picea mariana. Next base: position 24,168 of record JASDQU010201417.1, on the reverse strand, counting down.
CACATCGGTTGGAAACCTCCAATCAGTCAAGAATCTACATAATTCCCATACTAAAACTAAAATTGAATCTAAGCATAGTTTCCAAGTGAGTCATGGCCACTAATCATACATTGTGGATCCATGTCATCATGATTCAACATAGCCATGAGAAACACATTGTGGATCTATGCTATAACGACTCAAATTTGGACATAGCCACAACAAATACACGATGGATCTATGTGTCAATACAAACTTATGATTACTCCATCACAACCTGGATCTATATGACAATATCTAGGGTATTCATTTCCATTGTCCTGAATTACGAATCTATCCATGTGATTACAGGTGTTGAAGTTGAACATGGTAGAAACCACTTGATTATTGGCCATTAATGGATACTATTAACAAGTGTGAGGGAAATCACCATTAATGTCAATGACCACCAAGGCACTCTTGTACAATTCAACGAATGTGAATTAATAAGTTGAAGTGTAACACTCGATGGAATTTTACAATCAAGGGCTAATGATGTGAACCCACTATTGAAAATGATGAAACTTGCCATTGAGGCATGCAGGTTCCAAGGTACTAAATGATTTCTAAGTTTATTTATCAGATAATGAGTTGAATTCAATAAGAAAAGACTCGTCACATGAGGGCCTTAATGTATCCCCCATCAATGAAACGAAATATGTAACAGATTTGAAGTGGATTAGAGTATAAAGTGATTCAGAACTGACTTAGGGAAGGCCAACATGGTACGTGTTTTAGGAATCCAGATGGTTGACTCAACAGAAGACTTGTTTAGGTTGAACTTCTCTTGAACATATGAATGAAACGATAATTATCTTGGCAGCATTGACTCAAGGAGGACCCAACATACAAAATTTTGGATGATCAAATAGGAGACAAATGGATTTCTCATCCCATATACAATAATGAAGAGGGTTGTCATGTTCAAGAGTGACTTGCTGCCACTAACATAGATACATATATACGTTTATTTCCCAATTTCCCCCCACCATTTCTGGCGAGTACCTCTTTAATTAAATTACGCAAGCCTTGTTGATTAAGGTTAGTTTTCATTGATGTCAACCCTTGAAGAAAGCCCCATAGCACAAAGGTTTGGGTAATGGACCCAAGATTGTTTGATGTAAATATGACTAATTATTACTTTTTCATGGTTGATAAGAAGTAAATATGGATCAAATCCAAATTGGTCCCCTTATGGTGAAAGCCCTCACGGGAAGACGCTTTGCACAGTAAGAGAACACATGATTAATTGTGGAATAATGAGATGAAGGACAATTAATTTTTTAGAGAAACTATCCTAGATGGATAGTTCTTTTCATTCCATTTCCGGTGGTATGTAGAATGTCACATAACTCCTCATGGTTAGAGAGTTATGACCATGTGAAGTTGGAGAACCCAGGTTTGGGTAATGGACCCAAGTTTGTTTGATGGATAATGGTATGACTTTTTCTACATTTGAAGGTAATACTATTCTATATGGATAGTACATGTCATTCCATTTTTGGTGGTATTTGTAATGTCACATAACTCCTCACGGTTTGAGAGTTATGACCTTACGAAGTTGATTGACTCTCATATGTCATCTAGAAGCCCCAAAAGGTTAACGTAGTCAAAGTGGCTTAAGAGATTTTAAAAGGTAAATAATAAAGTGAAGAGATGAGTGTACTATAATTCAAAGTGAATACAAAATAAATTGTTTCAATAATAAATTTAATGGAGAAATTAGAAGTGGGTTGACCGTAAAATAAGGAAAGTGGGCCAACTGACCTAGAAGATGTTTTTAAGGGAGCTACTTGGAGAGTATAAATAAGAGGCAAGGCTCTCTCATTTTAATTAAACTAGAGAATATTGAATATCTATAGGTTTTTGAGGTAACCAAGGATATCTGAGATGAATTTTTGAAGGAAGGTGAAGAAAAGAAAGCCAAAATGCAAGGAAGAATAAATTCTTTTGATGGTGCTTTCTAAGGTATGTTATTTACACATCATCTCACCATTTTCTCTATAACGTTTTTTTATATAATGATTGAGACCGTGAAATTTTTATGAAATTGAGAAAACATACCCATGTATCTGTGGTAAAAAATTCACCTTGTGGGTCATTGTATGTTGGGAGTTACACTTCATGTAAAATAGGGTTTGTGGCTAGTCCTGAAACTAGTCAAAAACAAGTGTTTCTGGTAAAAACGTGATAACTTATTCATAAAAGATCCAAATTCAATGAGACAAAATGTGTTGTTTAGGGTACAATTTGTAGTATTCTGGGTAATAGTTTCAGATCAATTCAATGAAAATTTTGTGCGGGGTACGTTTTACAAGGTGGCTCTCTAGAATAAGACAAAATTCAACAATGTATGTCATTTTTGCTATAACTCATTTTCTGAGAGGTTCCAATTAGTGACACCTCGAGGAATTGCATAAAACACACTAAAGAACATTGTGTATAAGTTTCATATCTTTATACATTACATGTTCAAATTTATGATTACTTCAAGTTAGGGTTGTTGACTAATCCAAAACTAGTCACGTGAGACTAAAGAAACATTTGATGAAAATGCTAGTCTCTTGTTGTTAAAGTTAAGGAAGGTTTGTAGGAATGTGATCATATACACCAAGTCTATTACAGAGCTACAAATTAGATTTGGATGATGAAATTTATGAGGGATTTTGGTTGAGGTACATGGTTGAGACAAGTAGTTGATGACTTGTCACATACATGAGGTGTATAGTTGATGATGTTGGTACATATTGATGAGTCATAGTTTATGAGTAGTTGAAACATGATTGGCACATACTTGGTACATGGTTAGATGCACTTGTTTATTGTACAGGTTCATTACAGGTTGCTTGGTACAGGTTGGTGCATGGTTGATGCACTTGTTTATGGTACAGGTTGATTACAGGTTGAGGTACAGGTTGATGCATGGTTGATGCACGGTTTAGATTTATTGGTACAGGTTTATAGCGGTATATCTCAAAGTGATAGTGTGACAGTGGTTCCATCATTCTACTTCTACTTCAAGGTGGCAAGACGGGGCAAGGACAGGTGGTTGTATCCACCTTCCGGTTGTAGCCGAAGAACATAGGGGGTTGTAGACTCCTTATGGTTATAGCTAGAAAATTGGGGAGTTGGAGCTTCCCTCAGGTTGTAGCCTGGGAAACTAGGGGGTTGGTGCCTCCTTCCAGTTGCAGCTGGAAAACAAAGGAAGTTGGTGCTTCCAATGAATGCAATTCTTCAAGACATATAAGAAAAAACATTTTGTGGTTTTCTTCCGATTTGGGTTTCCACGTAAAACACTGGTGTACTGTGTATGTGTGTGATTGTTTATTTTTTACTGCTCATTATTGGATGATAATTCTACATTGATATAACATTTGGAGAAAAATGATTATAATTATGCTATTACTGATTCACCCCCCTCTCAGTAATCCAACAAGATTGAGGAGGATAATATATGCTTGTAATGTAAGCTCATCCTTCAGATGAGTCCCTCGAAGTGTATTTAACGAACCCTAGGAAGGAGTGGTTCAGTCCCATATGGGCCTTTATTTGCTTGTTTTACGAGTCCAAAGAAATAAAACTCATGGGTTTTTCATGTTTAGAGAGTCTGAAAAACACTTAAAGAAAACTCCAAAATGTCCTTTTTTGTAAATCAGTCTAATGAAACCAAAAAAGATGCAAGATACTAGATATATAAAATATGCAGAACAAAAATAAAATGCTAGAAATAGCAGAATAACAGTAAAATATCCAGCATAATCTTCACAATACCCAGAAATGATATGTGAAATAGCAATAGAAATAGCACTTAGATTCAGAAAGCAATGTTCACAGGCCTCTTCAAGGGGGCAACCTCCAGTCGAGCAGCACTCTGTGAAAATAATCTCCAAGATAGGGTTCTCATACCCTTGACCCTTATTTATACTAAATATGTCTATTAAGAGAAACATCTAGAGGAAGATCCTTCTAGAAGCGGAAGATTCTATTAGGTCTTCTTACATCCAACTTATTCTATTTTATTGAAAGGCCTTATTAATATTGACCTTTATTACATCCAAATACATTGATCTACCTACGTGTGGGTTAGGACCTTAACATGTCTGCCCCCTTAAAAACAGCCTTGTCCTCAAGGCTTGAGATGTGGAAACTGCTACAGAATGGTAGCTGGTTCCCAAGTGGCATCTGCTGGAGTCATATATTTCCACTGTACTAGCACTTCCTTGATGGTTCTCTGACGCAGGCGACGCTCATGCTGGTCCAAAACTGCTTCTGGCTATAGCCAAATGGATCCTTCTTTAGCTAACTCTGGAAGGTTGGTTTGAATTTGGCACTTGGCTCCAATCACCTTCTTCAAGTATGAAACATGAAAAACAGGATGTAGCTTCGGCTGACTGGGAAGATCTAACTGATATGCAACTTATCCCACACGCTTGAGAACTGTGTAAGCACCATAGAATTTGGGTGCTATCTTCTGACAATGCTCAGCCTTGAGGAAAGTTTGCTTATATGGTTTTTGTCTCAGAAACACCTGATCCCCTTCTACAAATTGACAATCAGAGTGACCTTGATCTGCTTGTTGCTTCATTCTATTATGTGCCATGACCAAATTCACTTTAAGGGTACGAAGGATATCCTCTCAGACTATAATTGTTTGGTCAACCGCCTATACCTTCGAGGTACCCGGTAAGTATGAGAGAACTGAAGGTGGCTTCTCTCCATATACTTCTTCAAAAGGAGTCATGCGAGTGGTTGTATGGTATGTAGTGTTGTACCACCATTCAGCGAGGGGTAACAATTGAGCCCACTGGTGTTGTTTTTCAGTGGCAAAGCATCTTAGATATGTTTCCAAACACTTGTTGACAACTTCTGTTTGACCATCCATTTGGGGATGATAAGATGAGCTGAGATGCAATTGTGTGCCTTGTAGCTTAAACAACTCTTGCCAAAAATTGCTTGTGAAAGATGGGTCTCGATAAAAAACAATAGAGTGCGGCATGCCATGAAGCTTGAAGACCTGGTCCATGAAAATTTGATCCACCT
>JASDQU010201417.1:8395-19010 GCA_032191745.1 Picea mariana | reverse complement strand
ATTTCCAGACTTTTTTTTGGTCTGAAATTCCCAAATTATGAACCAGAGAGTATTTAGTTAGCAACCTGAACACATATGTGCGGCAATAGATCTCGCTGATTTAATTTGTTTATGTTGATGTTTATGTTCCCCAAGGGTTAGGTATTCAAGGGTTCTACAGATAAGGGTTTTCCCTGTGCTATATCTCTCTGATATACATGTGGGGTCCAACAGTAATACTCAGCCCAATATCTCAGGGCACTAACTAAGGAGGATAGACCGTACCCTTAGCCGTACTACCTGACTACCCAAGTACTAGAGAGTATCTTCCCGAGTGTTGTTCTCGGTGACACTATAGCAATCCGGTGGCCGATAGGTTTATCTAAAGAGGGATTCAGGAAATCTAGGTCGATCCATACATAGGTGTTGTCTGATGCGCTACCACTTGAAGGGGTACCAACAGGGGTTACAAGGGTGGCCAACAGATGTGCGCTTAAGAACCACTTGTATTTCCTGTGTGTATGAGTCCCTCAACCGCGGGTTTATGCGCGTAACGACACATCTCTATGGCTTAAAGACTCCGAAATACGTCTCTACCTTGAAAAAAAATACCCACAATTTCTGCCAAGGAAAGTGCTCTGATACCACTTGCAAGATACCAGATATATAAAACATGCAGAACAAAAATAAAATGCTAGAAATGGCAGAATAACAGTAAAATATCGAGCATAATCTTCATAATACACAGAAAGGATATACAAAATAGCAATAGAAATAGCACTTTGATTCAGAAAGCAATGTTCACAGGCCTCTTCGAGGGGGCAACCTCCAGTCGAGCAGCGCTCTGTTACAATAATCTCCAAGCTAGGGTTCTCATACCCTCGACCCTTATTTATACTAAATATGTCTATTAAGAGAAACATCTAGAGGAATATCCTTCTAGAAGTGGAAGCTTCTATTAGGTCTTCTTACATCTACCTTATTCTATTTTATTAAAAGGCCTTATTAATATTCACCTTTATTACATCCGAATACATTGATCTACCTATGTGCGGGTTAGGACCTTAACAAAATATATAATCTACTACTCATTAGACATTTTCTTCAAATAATTTCACGAGCGTGAAAAGAAAAAGGTTGCTCAGTTGTGTTTTCATGTTTAGGGAGTTTGAAAAGAGCTTAAAGGAGACTCCATGGGGGTTCCTTTCTCCTATTTCCATTACGATTCCAAAAAAGTGATAAAAGTTTACTCGATTACATTCTCATAGTTTTATGAGTGTGAGAAAGAATAAAGACCATGCTCGACGTTTTTTTATTGAAAAAACATATATACATCATAAAAACATGCAAAAACGACCAAAAAAGGAGCGATCCATATCAAAAGTGCAGTCGCCAGACCCTTATCCTGCAATATTAACACTTTGAAAAGTTCATTAGGTTTTTGACATAGCTGGAAATATTAAAACATTATTTAATTTTAAGTTAAAAATGGTAAAAATAGGTTAAATAGGTCAAAACAAGTTCATTTTACCATTTCATTTGTATTTTCACCAAACAAGTGCCAAAAACCCTCATTTTCCTCCAATATTCAAGTGACGATTTTGGAGTGCCCCTGCGATGACCGCAACTCAAAAAATAAAAAGAGAGAAAGAACTAGGGAAAACCCTAATTTTGGATTTTTAATGAACTAATTCATCTTTAATTATTGTTTGGAAGATTTTCCATAGTTCATCATGCTCGAATGGCAGGAAAGAGAGATGAAGAGGAAGATTACATTGTCAATAATGATCCTACCACCGTCATGGCACTCCTAAAGTTTTTCAAATTTTAGGGTATGAGAGCGCAATTGGTTATATTGGAGAACTTAGTTCGAATGTGGGACATAAATGAACAAGCCTTTCATGTCGGGGTTCATACACTCACTCTAGAGATTGATGAAATCTATTTTTTGAATGGATTATATCATGGTGGGTCTCAAGTGTCACTGTCAAGAAGCATAGGAAGAGGTGAACCTATGGATTATTATGTAGCACATCACTACGCAGTTGGTATAGAGAAACATAGTGGCAAGGTTGCCATAAAATATTTTCAGGATTTATCATTGAGGACCATTCTCTATACTATCACTTATGTTTTAGGTAGTGTAGCTCCACATATGGATTTGCAGATCCATTTCCAGTATGCTATCGAATGCATGGAGCCCCGTGTCCTCAACTAGTATGAGGGCCTTCGAAAAAATATGAAGAAAAAATCAATGCAGTGCAGAACCGGTCGATTGAAACAATTCAGATATGGATCCATTTTGGTATCCTTTTTCCTAGAGAGAGTCCCATTTTTCTACCTAGAACATGTGGATTGGGGTGTATCCACTCCACATGATCCTCAGATGAAGAGGTGGGTAGACATGATGGCACAACATGGTGATGTGCCAACTATTACATATGGTCTTGTCTTCTTCCAGTGGCTGAGAGATCAACTCATCATGATCGAGGATTATGCATATGCCAGGATGAAATTTCATGGTGATCCAGAATTGGCACTACCCGAGGGTTCACAATGGGGAGAGATAGGTAAAAAGGATTTTTCATTATGTGTTCTTTTTGGTAATTTAATTATGAAATTTTTATGTTATGTATCCGCGACTAATCAAGAGCTCTCAAAATGCATATGTGGCACCTTTCAGGCCTCCGGGATAATATTCTATCCATAGATGTGGAGAGATAGGTGTAGTGGAAGGTCAAGGAGTAGCAGTTGATGATCTCAAGGAGATCGAGCACAACCTCTAGGGGTTGACTATGGATATCCCTAATATCATTGTGTATGAGTTACCTTGACGCTACCAATGCTCTTGGTGTTTCAACATCCATTGACCAATCGCTTCATCATGTAGCATGAGAAGTGGTTTGTTATCACGTGCAACATCTATGATGCATATGTATATGAATCCATGTGATTCAACATTTTGGTCTTAGGACACACTTTTTTGTAACTTTTTGATGTTATAATAAACTTGATGTTATAATGCATCTGTTAATGTGTTTAGATATCTAGGAATGTGTTGATATTCAATGTAATCAAAATTTCATTCCAAGAGGAGAATTCTCAAGTATACTCGTAATATTGTAGGACTCTAGATGGAATGAACGTTGCTTAATTGCAACACCACTAGTTCATAATCATGACATATAATTAGATTATGAAAGCCAAATGAAATGACATCAATTAATAATTCAATAACCACACTGTATTCTGTGATATTATTAGTTCAACAACCAAGTAAAACACTGTGTAGACCGATCAAATCATCCGTAGGTGAATACATCACCCATGCAAAAGATGTTAGATTTTGAGTACTACTACTAGTGCAATCAAGAAATCCAATATAGGGTAGCAAGAATGCTGAAATATTGAAGCCAAGCACAAGGAAAGGTAAGCAGCTTGAGGGAAGAAAAAGAAGTGACAAAAAACACACTAGAGTATGATACATTAAAGTACAAAGCACTCATGCACAAAATTTTTAAGCATAGTACTTCTTTAGGTAAATCCCATTTCTAGGTTCACCCAAAGGAATTCCATCGTAATCAACCATCTCGTAAGCCCTTTTCTCCAATACCCATTTAACGAGGTAAGGGCCACACCACATGGGCTTGAATTTACCTGCCCCCAACAAATCACGATCTTGGTCATATAGAAGAACCAAATTGCCTTTAGAAAAAACACAAGGTTTAACATGTTTGTCATATTGACCCTTGATGTGTTTCTTCTAGGTTTCTATTACTAATGCAACATCATGAAGAGTCTTGTCTAATTGAATTAAATAAAAGAGACGTTCTTCTTTGGCTATGGTGTTGGGGAGAATTTCCACGACTAGTTTTGGAGATGTAATTTCACATTCAATCGAAAAAATGACTTCAATACCATACACTAACTGGAAAGGCGTGAACCCCATAGAAGATTTAACTAATGTCTGATAGGCTCATAATTCCGAAAAAAGCATTGTGTTCCAGCTTGACCTGTGAATCCTTATGATCCATCGAAGCATAGTAGTTAATTTTTTTTGGTTGCTTCAACTTGGCCATTGGATTGTGGATAATAAGGGGATGAGTTTTCATGCCATAAAACCAACTTATTGGTAAGCTTAGACATCATAAAATTTTGAAAATGGGTTCCATGGTCAGTGGCGATGGCTTGAGGGACACCAAACCTAGTGATGATATGATTGAATATGAATAATGCTGCAGTTTTCTTGGTGTTATCAAATGTAGGCATCACCTCAACGCATTTAGTGAAATAATCCATAGTTACAATGATGTATCCATGCCCCTCAATTGAGTGAGGGTTACATGTCATGAAGTCAATGCCCCATTTAGCGAATGGGAAAAAAGAAAACCACTAGATAGAGAGGAGTAGAATGAGATCAAATCTTATTATTATAGGTTTGACAAGCATGGAATTTTTAAACTGTGAGAATGCAGTCCTTGAAAAGTGAAGGCCAGAAGTAACCAGATCATAGGAATTTTTGGGCAGTGGCATATCTAGACATATGAACACCACATGCTCTAGAATGACAGTCATTTAGTGATTTCTTAGCTCCATCATATGTTAGACATCGTCGAAACACGGAGTCAATAATACGATGGTAAACCATATCACCAAGAATAATATATTAATAGGCTTGATACCTAATACGATGATGATCTACACAAGATATATCGGGTTATAAAATTTGGGTTTGGAGGTAAATGATAATGTCTCCATACCAAATATCATCCGAACTTATCAGAAAGAGAGATTCATTAGGAAAATAATCTTCTGCCACATTTTTCGTATCAGTGGAGGGAAGGTCACATATCAACTTAGTAAAAACCAAATATTTCTTTGACTTGGCTCTTTCAAACTCTTGGACAATTACTATCCATTTGGAGTATTTTTCCCCTATAAATTTTCATGTAATAATATGTTGCATAGGGTTGCAATAAAAAATAATCGTTGTTTTTCGCAATAAAATATAGTGATGAAAACATTGGACAACTTGAACAACTGCCAAGACCAAGTTCTCCACATGCATGTATTTTATTTTGGTGGTCATAAGAATCTGACTTAAATAGTAAATGACATGTTCACTATGCGAATTATCCTGTTGGGCTACAACCATGGCTATGGTATGATCTGAAGTAGAAAAATATAAGAAATAATCTTGACTATAATTGGGGGAAATAATTCTAGTGGTGTGCGGGTTAATGGAAGTTATAAAGATTCAAAAGATTTGTTTGTAGTGTCATCCCATACAAAAGCATGAAACTTATTAAGAAGTAGAGTGAAACATTTCATTAGTTCAGAATAATTGGGAATGAATCATCGTAGAAAGTTTTCCTTCCCTTGCAAACTTTGGAATTGGCATAAGGTAGAAGCAGGAGGAAAATTGATAATATCTTCAACCTTCAAAAGATCCACCCTGATCCCATGCATGGAAACAATAAATACTAGAAGTCTTGCAAACTCCATACAAAAATGCATTTATGTGGATTCAATTGTATGCAGTAATATCGACATCAGAGGAAAATGGCTCATAAGTATGTAGGGTGATCTTGACGAGGCTTGGAATGCGTCGGTAAATCATCCAGGTAAGGTTGTACAATATGCTTAATATCATGAAAGGAATCATACATAGCGCATTGAAAAGTAGCACCAACATTATTGAGACTGAAAGGGAGTTCACGGTACATGAAGGTACCCCAAGGGAAAATAAAAGTGGTCTTATGTTGATCCACATGTAAAATATTAATTTGATTATAGCTGAAAAATTCATCCATCAAAGAGAAGATTTCACTCTCGACATAATCGTCAATGATTTGGTTGAAGAAAGGGGTTGGATAATTATCTTTAGGACAAGACTTGTTAATATCCCTATACTCAACACAAACACACATCGTTCTTTGTTTCTTCATGATCGGAACAAGATTAGACACCCAATCAGTCAATGCTACAAGGTAGACAAAATCAGTCGTTGTCAAATGGGTTTAGGGTCAAGGTATGCCTTAATTTCATGTACAATGATATATGGATCAATTACAAGCATCTCTTTGTAACTCCATGCAAAAACGTCACAAAATTCTTTGAAAAGGGCCTTGTAGGTTCAGATCTCATCGGGAGAACATGAGGCACCTATGTGAACATTTTCAATTATAATAAATTAATTTTATTATTAAAGGATGATTTTAAGGATGGAAATTTATTTTAAAATGTAGAAACCTTGGCGAATCTTAGTAATCCTTCATATGCCAACTCTAAATGTTTGGTGATATTTAAAAAAAAAAAATCAAATTTCGAAGGATTATATATAGTTTGTATAAAATTTTGGCAATTTTTACGGAAAAATAATTTTATCCTATAGAATTTGGGTGAATCATTTTTAGAATAACGAATCATTTTTTGGGAATAACCATGGAAAATTAGCCCACGAGCGAAATTTAGCCCCTAAAATCATCCTTATGGTAGGATTAATTGAAATATCTAGAGGGACGGTGGGTGAAATATTTCCCAAGTTCCCTCATACAAAACATCACGTGTTGGTTCAGAAACTGAGGGAATATTAACAACAGTGGACAGATTCAAAAATCCATTGATAACTCTCGATAGTCTCAGGTTCGAGGAAGAGGATGGAACAATGATGTCCATCATCCCAAGGTGTTTCTTCCACATACATAATTTCCATGATCGTTTCATCAGTTGTAAATATTGTGTGAAATGTATCAGGAGTCATATCAAAGAGAGAATGAGGAGAAGGAGATGTCGATTTAATAGCTTGATAGGCCAATTCCATCGGACTTAAAGGCATTTGGTCACCATAGCGAAGACATTCTTCCGAGCTAGGTACTATTCGAGGGTCATATGACTCAGGGTTTTCGACAACACAGGTCAAAATCATGTTAATAGAAGCAACAAAAGGAGGAGGAACATCGAGTGGTGGAATGGGGAAAGTACCCATTAATGATGAATCCTTTAAAAAATCTACACTGACATTCTCATAACTAGCAGGTGTTTTTTCTATGAATGGAACGTTACTAGTGCGTGAATTAGAACTAAAAAAAGGTGAGCTAATCTACTGTAACGAATTTACGTTGGTGAGGGAAACGTATCACATGGAAAAGGGTAGAAACAAATACTCACATAGCATTGATCCAGATGTGGCCAAGTAAAAGGTTGTAATCGAGAGGTGCATCAAACACCTCATCCTAAACAGTAACCATTTTTCCTTCTAACACAATAGATAATGCAGGAAGAACATGATAAGGTTTAAAACCTATACCATTAAAATATTTTAACATGTTGTGTGACTCGATAAGGGAAGGAGATCCAATGGATTTCCAACAAGTGATGGACATGACGCAAGTCAAATCTCCTCCATCAACAATTGTTTGAGAAATATAGTTATTTTCCACAATTACTTGTATTTGGAAAACTAATTGATGAGGGTGTCTTGGAATGTGATCTTCCAAGTCGAAGATTATCAAATTTGTATCAGTAGGAGATATTCCACCAATAGCATTTAATATTTCCTTCCATTGAGTAGGACAACTTTGAAGGACTTCGAGAGCCAACATCGCAAAAGGTGCATGTGCAAGATCTTCTACGACTTATGAATGATGCCCTTAGGAGGCAGAAGAATAACTGTATCCGGACTAGGTCATTCTAGATGAAGAGGAACATTGGGAGGTGGAGCCGATGGAGGAGGTTGAGCCAACATAGGATTTTGATCATAAACTTTCTCTTTAGAAGGAGAATAATATTTGGTTCAAGTAGTGACTGCAACTTCATTTTTCTTGGAGTCACTAGTACACATAAGTACATAAGAGGTGGTAAAGGGAGAGGCTTGGTCATGAATAACCAATTGGGATTGTTGTTGAGAAGGAAAAGGTTGTGAAAAAATGACAGGTGTAGGGGAAATCCCTGTTCCTTGGAGGAAATTAGTAACTTCTGCATGTCTCAGACAATATTTCATGTAATGGTCCTCACCAAAAATAAGACAAGGATAATGAGGCTTTCGCTTTTCTTTATCATCAACAGGTTGAGTTTTGGGTTTATATGGTTGTTTATTATTAGTTTTATCCTCTTTATTCTTACCCTTCCTATTATTTTTATTTGGAGATTTACTGGTAGGCATAGATTGAACCACATTGAGCTCAGAGGTTTTACCAGTAGAGGGAGCACAAGGAGTAGAATTGTTTACATTAGCAGTAGTAGATTTGTGATTGGAATGATTTACTTTTTTTGACTAAGTCTCATTATGAAAAGTTCCAATCACACCATCAAAAGAATGAGAATTACTAGAGGCTTTGGGGTTGGATTTGTAGACGGGTGAGGAGCATCAAGGATCAAGTCATATAACGTTCCCATTTGAGAATAAACGAGATCCAAGTATTGATCACGAATAATCACCTGTTATTCAGTGAAGACACCTCCCATGGAAACATCACGGACTATAGGATTGATGAGTGATTTGGTAAACCACTTAGCCAATAATATATCAAGAAGGAGAACTTTGATTAATCATCTCCTCCTCCTCCACTCATGAATATGATCTGAGATGTGAGTATAAGAAGACTGTTTAAATGAAGTTAAGATTTCAGTTCCTATCTCATATCATATCTGTAATTGGTAAGGTGTCAAGAAATCCATAGCTAAGGTGTTAAAATCATTGAAGAATCCTCATGGAAATTCGATGTACCATTTGGCAGTCGAACCCATAAGAGTGTGTTGGAAAATATGTAATCAGATGGACTCATCCATCAAGGAGTTGGATGAACACCAAAGATGAAATGTCATGACATGATTGTTTGGGTCTTCTCCCGATCGACCATAAAACTTGGGAATGTTTGATGGTAATTTGGTAGGTATAATTGGCGAATAAGGAGAATGCAAGATGGATCATTCAAAATACTAGATAAGTTTGGTAAATCCAAAATAGCTAGAAATGGAAATTGTTTGTTTACTTGAGCAAACTGGTATTTTTTGGTAGGAAATATCGTAGCTATACCATAAGTAGACCACCAAGCATTTTGTAAATAGTTAGAGGGTCCTATCAAATTAGGTTATTGTTGGCATAGGGGCAGACCCATGGTGGATTGCACGAGTTTCATCATCCATGGTTGGGGGATTATTTTTGAGTTCTTCCCCTTCATCCTGGTCAAGTATTTATATAGGGAGAGCATACTATGGTTCTTGCGGTCTCCTAGGTTGAATTCCTTGAACTTCAACGTTGTGATCTTGTCCTGCTGCACTCTAACTGCATGTATCACGACTCATCAACACACTATCATGACTCACCATGTCGACCAAAGGTGGGATATAGTCGGGTAATATGCTCAAGATTAGCATCACATTTTCTAGGTCATCTCTATGCTTGGTTCTCTTTTCTTTGACGAATCAGGATGGCTCAGATCCATGAATGATCAATAGAGAAGCTTTCACTCCTCTCTTCGATGATGCTTGTACACCCACATAAATTACCCATTCATACATTACTCTTTCAGTCATGAGGTCAATGAGTACCTCCTTCATAGACTCTTTGACTGCGTTAAGTTCTTTAGACATACACGCTCATGGTTGAATATCTTGGGTTTCAAGAGTAACTACTCAATCCAGCAGGATGGATGGTGATAGCTTGATGATCACTGTGCAAAATCATCTCACTTGTAGGCTCTGATAATCATGTTTGGAAAATGAGTTCTTCGTGCAAGGATTGATGGAATAATTAGATAACTAGGCAACAAGTTTATCCAACAGGTGAGAAGCACTCATTAATTCAGTTATGTCTATTACGACATGGTCCCAACGGTTTGAGGGCGCGATTTTTGACCATAAATGTCATTCTACCCGTTCGGGGTGTCAGTATAATGATTATACTATTTCTAATGGCTATATTTCTTTGCCATGACAAAGTTCCATGTAGCATTGTTCTTCTATCCCAAAGAAGTTCCAGTGTTGCAATTTTTCCTTCTTTGAAGTTCCTTCTTGAATCTTCTGTAACTCTTCAATCTTTGATCTCTTCTTGATTAGTTTTCTAGCCTTCTTTCCAGTGAGCTTCGTCTCGGTATTTCTCTTTCCATTCTGATTCTTATCTCCTCTTGGCATAGTAACTTCACGCTATGGAGATTCTTTCCTAGGATTCAAGGGTAATACTTCTTCTCTATCTCGGGTAGGTGCTTCAGTGTTCTGTGAGTCTTCTTGTGTTCTTTCAACTTCGACATCCAAGTTTCTGGTTCTAAATAGCTTCGATCTGTTCTCTCGTTCTTCAATCAAGTGTGTGATCCTCCTAGTCATGAAATATTTTAATTCTTACTTCTTATGCTCTAAGACATATTTTTCTTTTCTTTTGGCCTAATCCCTTTCAATACAAGGTTTTCCTAGTTCTCAATAAATTTAACAACCTCAAACTCTTCTTCTATCGAAGTTCCATGAGAACTCATAGATATTTGGGTAAGCTTTCCACGTCGGTTTATCAACATTCTTCTAAATAATAATATTCCTCCCAATGAAGGAATCATAGCAGGATTTCCTAAAGTTTCTCAAGTTATTTCTGTCATAATATTCACTTGTGTTTCCTCATCCAAAATGCAGTCAATGTCGAAGTCTC